>APFE031121080.1:159811-178492 GCA_000404065.3 Pinus taeda | reverse complement strand
TGCCTCTGATTGAAAAAGAAGTGAAAAAGCTTTTTGATGCCAAAATTATTGTACCAATTAGATTCTCAAATTGGCTTGCTAACTTGGTACCAGTTAGAAAAAAGAATGGGGAGATCAGAATTTATATAGACTTCAGGAATTTAAAGAAAGCTTCATTGAAAGATAATTACCCTCTCCCCAAAATGGATTTTATTCTGCAAAACATTGTTGGTTCACAAATGATGTCTATGCTTGATGGCTTCTTAGGGTACAATCAGATTCTTGTCCACCCAGATGATCAAGAGAAGACAACTTTCACTACACCATGGGGAACATTCATGTATGCAAAAATGCCCTTTGGCCTCATAAATGCAGGAGCAACTTTCCAGAGAGCAATGGATATTGCTTTTGCTAAAGAAAAGGACAAATCAGTGGTGGTTTATCTTGATGATATCATAGTTTTTTCAAAAAAGGAAGAAGACCACTTAAAGCACCTTGAAAGGGTCCTACTGAAGTGTAGGAGGTTTGGTATTTCCCTAAACCCAACCAAAAGTATTTTTGCTTTAACTTCTGGCAAACTGCTTGGACATATTATTTCTGAAGAGGGAATTAGGATTGATCCTAATAGAGTTAGTGCAATTCAAAAGTTAGATTTACCAAGGAGCAAGAAGGAAATTCAATCTTTTCTTGGGAAAGTTATCTTTGTTAGAAGATTCATCCCTAACTTTGCCGAAGTGGCTAAGAACATAAGAAAGATGTTAAAGAAAGAAGAAGATTTTAAATGGACAATTGAAGCAAAGAAATCATTTGAAGAGATCAATAAAGCACTTACTCAAGCACCAGTCCTCATCAGTCCGGATTTTACCAAGGAGTTTCTGATCTTCACATTTGCTTCTGATGACACAATTGCTGGAGTTTTATTGCTAAAAGGAAGCCAAGGTATTGAACAACCCATTTCTTTCTTTAGAAAGACATTGGCTAATGCTGAATTGAAATATAATATCTTAGAGAAACAAGCTTATGCATTGGTGAAAGCAATTAAGGATTTCAGGATCTATGTTTTGCACTCGCACATTGTTGCATACGTGCCAAACACTGTTATAAAAGATATTCTTACACAAGCTGATCCAGATGGAAAAAGGGGAAAGTGGATAGCAAAGCTATTGGAGTATGACATTGAGATCAAACCCACCAAATTGGTAAAGGGTCAAGGCCTAGCCAATTTGTTGACTCAGTCAAATCTGAACTGTATTAATATTAATTTAAGCACAGAAATCTCAGAAATTTCTGAAAATGAAGAAGAGATGGTCCAAATAAATGAGAAATTCTTGATCTCAGAATGGTATAAGGATGTAGCATTTGTTTTGCATCATAATAGAGCTCCTGATAACCTATCAAAATCCAAAGCTCGGTTTACCAAGTTAAAATCTCTCAGATATTTTGTGCATGACCAAAATTTGTTTTGGAAAGATGCAGGAGGGATATTATTGAAGTGTCTCATTGAAGAAGAAGCTGACAAAGTAATTGATGAGTTTCATAAGGGAGATTGTGGAGGTCATCACTATTGGAAAGCCACCGCAAACAAGGTTTTGAGAGCTGGCTATTTTTGGCCAACTATGTTTAGAGATATTTATAAAAGGATAGCCACATGCCATGAATGTCAAGTGTTTGAAGGGAAGAGAAAGCTCATACCAATGCCCTTGGTTCCTATTTATGTTGAAGCACCTTTCCAGCAGTGGGGATTAGATTTTATAGGGGAAATCCATCCTCCCTCATCAGGACAGCATCGCTGGATTCTCACAGCCACCGATTACTTTACAAAATGGATAGAGGCAATACCCACAAGGCAGGCAAATGATTCAGTGATTATTTCTTTCTTAGAAAATAATATATTATCAAGATTTGGTTGCCCAATCAAGATTATTACAGATAATGCTCAAGCTTTCAAGTCCAAAAGAATGATAAATTTTTGTCATCAATATCACATTTCCCTTGGACATTCCATTGCTTATTATCCATAGGGAAATGGTTTGGCTGAGTCTTCAAATAATAGTCTTGTGAGAATCATTAAGAAGCTGCTACAAGAAAATGAAAAGGCTTGGCATTTAAAGCTGAAATATGCCTTGTGGGCTGACCGGATTTGCACAAAAAGATCCATTGGGACATCACCATATGAGCTTGTGTATGGGACAGAGGCTATATTCCCAACATCTCTCGGAGTACCAGTAATGAAGCTGATTCAAGGATTAGAAGAGGAGCCAAATGCTATACAGCGAAGGATAAATCAGCTAATAGCTTTGCAGCAGAAAAGAAATGAGGTGTTTGACGGTCATCAACAAAGCCAGAACAGGGTCAAAAGAGAATTTGACAAAAAGATCAAAGAGGTTACATTCCAGATTCATGACAAAGTCCTAAAATGGGAAGCTAGAATTGAAGAGAAAGGTAAACATGGTAAATTTGAAAATTTGTGGAAAGGACCATATCAGATTTCTGCTTTCCATGGGAATAACACCTATATTTTTCAGGAGGTTGATGGAACACCATATGCTGGAGGACTTGTTAATGGCAGGTTCTTAAAGCATTACAATTGATTGAATCTCGACCAAGTGTCTCACAAACACTGTATATAACCGTTTTACTAGTTTTTCTTGTTGTAAATAAATGACAAGCTGAACAGGAAGCTTAAGCCCGAGGTGAAGGCCCACAAAGCTAGAAAGGAATGCTTGTCAACTCTGTTTATGTTTTCAGAAATTGAACAAAGGCACTTGGACCTACGAGTTCTTAGTGACTTCAGGGAGCACACTATCCCAAGTGGAGCCACTGTTATCACTTAGAACTAAAAGTTTGATACATGTAATTACATGCCCTAGTTTGATGACAAAGGTCTATGTTAAAGTTGGTTTCATTTTTAATTTGTCTCACTTAGGATTGGGAGTTTTAAAGGTTTTAGCTTAAATCATACTCCACTCCTTTTGGTTTTCCTCCGCTCATCATTATTCCATAAGTCATGTCTTGTCTTATCCAAGTCACCGTGTCTTTTAGCGATTTCGCAGCGCAATGTCATTTGCCCATTTTGCAGCGCAATCATGGTCTAGCATTTTCACAGCATGTCATGATCAAGCAGTTTCGCAGCGCATCATTAAAAAATATAGCTAACAGTGCTGCGAAATCATGGATTTGTGCATTTCGCAGCGAATCTTTCCCGAAATGTCAAGTCCGTAGGTGAGTCAGCATTTGTGTCTACTCATGTCAGTCTGCGTACCTCTTGTATCATGTCTGAACGTTCATTTGCCACTACTTCACCAATAGAATATTGATATGCACAGAAATATCATTCCCAAGAGATTTTACCGTGCATAGTCCTTAATAATGGTCGTGAGTGTTGCATGAGTGACCAGTCATTTTTCAATTTGAATCTCAAGCGAGGCTGATTTCAAGTGAGCCTATTTACAAGCGAGACTGAGTTAAAAAAGGAGCTGAACCATCTCGACCGAAGCTGTTAGAATTTGGCTGTAAAGATCTCAAAGCGAAAATGGAGAGAAAGGAGCACAGATCCGGCAAATGTCAGAGGAATGAACCTGAAGGCCTGGACATAACGTTGAGAGATGAAGGCATGAAGAAAGCGTTCAAAGATGCCGGGTGCTGGAGATTTTGTAAAAAGATACAAGGAGGGAATGCATAGGTAACTAAGGAATTTGCTCTAAATTTCACTGGTTTGAATTCAAAGGTAGCCATGTTAGAAACACAGGTTTCCCCAGAAGCAATAGCTGCAGTAACAGAGATCCCAAGAGGACGGGAAGAATGGTTTAAAAACTTTAAATTTGATATGAATCCGTGTAAGGAGTTTTTGAAAGAGGCATATGTAAATGAAGATTTAACAAAAGCAGTGTCCAGACATTATGTCAAGGAACATTATGCCCTTCTTCTCACCTGCATACAGAAGTATTTAACCTGTGAAGGAAGGTACAATAAGGTTTATTCTTACCATTTTAAACTGCTCTTGCATTTTACCGGGAAAGTCTCCATAGACATTCCGTTTTATTTATTTCACAGTTTGAGTAAAATGTGTGACAAGGTGCAGCTGAGGAAAGAGGACTGTGACACCTCTTTATTTCATCATGGTTTGATTAAGTTGCTAGTTTTAGATGGCCTCCAAAAGATAGGTAGAGACTGGAACTCTTTTATTTTCATGGCTGGATTCCAAAGCAATACTAGCCTTACTCCACAACCAACCAGAGAGTTCACCATAGCTGAGCTTCAAAGGGAAGCAAGAGCTAAAAAGAAAACCAAGCCACAGCTACCAAAACCAGTGAAGCCATTAATCATTCAAGAACAGCCTCAACAATCGACAAAGGAAAAGACTCAGGGTAAGAAGATTGTACCTGAAGCAAGTAAATCTGAAGCAATCTCAAGGGTAAGGACAAGAAGCCAAATAAATAAGGAATAAGGTAAAGCTATAGCTATTGAAGAGAGCCCTGTGTCTAAGGCAAGCCTGAATGATTTATTACAGGCGATTGAATTGGAGCAGTCCAAACCAATTCAGATTGATTTGACACAGTCACCACAGGAAAGTGTTAAGAAAACCAAGGCCTCAAAAAGGCTTAAGTTTGATGAGCCATCCCAAGAATTTATTTTTAAACCTAGAAGACCTATGACCAGAAAATTCCAGCAGGTATAGGAAGCACTGCCCAGAACAGAGGAAACAGGGGAAGGGACACGACCACGGCAAAAGAGCAGCACAAATAAAGCAGCCATCACATCTCAAGGAGATTATGTGGCAGCCATGAAGAGCCAAATAGAAGCAGCTGAAGATGAGATTAATCAACTGCAGAAAGCTGCTAGAGACCTGAAGGCACAACTGGGCAAGTTGCGTGATAAATGAATTTTCTTTTCAAGAAAGGTTATTTTCCAAATTTTTGTCAATTTTACTTAGGCTTATGGTTTTGAAGACATGAAAATCCCTGTTACACATATGAAAAATCAAAGGGAGTTTTTGGTAATCAAAATTTTGGGTGATAACATTCTCGGGTCAAAATCAAGCTGTTTTAAATAAAACAACAGTTTCGTAGCGCGCTACGAAACTGCTGTAGATGATGATTTTTAACACAGACAAATAGTGTGATATTATGAGCGGGAGTTTTTGAAAAAGAGACACCTGTCCATCACTACAGCCTACAACATATCTAAAACGTGGCAACGTTCCATACCTTGGGTTATTAAAGGCTAAGAAAAGTGCTGTTACATGTTCGAGCAAATTGTGAAAAACAGAAGCCGAGAAGCAGGGGACATCTCCTAATACCACGGGGCAGATAAGGATTCAACGTTCAAGGTCAATGTGGCGTATTTAATATTCAGCTCAGCCAAAGCTAAAGAGGACCAGGTGTCAAAGAACGAGGAGTAGCCACTATGGCAAGGAAAGAGAGTTAGAGTCCTAGTTAATTTAGAACTTTTTTAAAGTTTCAGTCAACACTTTATTTGTATTTAATAGTCAGTTAAATAGCTGATAGGTGTCATTAGAGATAAGGATCGAGTTATTAAATTCCCCTCATGCTGGAGGAGGAAGCTCGAATTAGTTAGAATAAGGATTCTATATATAGCTGAAACAACAATGTAATGGGGGTTAGAAATTTGATAAACAGAAGTACTGTTTTAGATTATGTACAGACCATTTTTAGTAATATAAATCATCTGCTTTTCTTCTCAGGATTCATGAAGGATTTGTCATGTTCAGAATGTGTGATTTTTTCTTTCCTTGATGTCTTTTTTCAGTTGCATGGATGCATAATCACTCAGAATTCACTGATTGTGCTCTGACTTCCTGTATGCATGTATGAACTGTGGTTTTATGTAAGTTGTATTTTGAACATATAAATGCTAAGTGCCCTGACTTCTATGTAAAGGCAGTGTCATAATTTACTGAAGTATGATTGACTCCATAGGCCCAATGGAAACTTGTGTAATGCTTATCCTGCCTTTATATTTGTCCATGTTATTACACCATAAGATTTAACCATCTTATCATCAATCAAAATCAATAACCCTTTTGAGAGAGCCCTCTCAGGCTAAGGAGGCTAAGCCTTAGCCAAAAGCTTGGTTTGAAATAGTTACTTAGAGTCAACCTGACCTGCAGCCTATCAGGACTTGATTTTGAGATAACACTGTCCATGCACATGAAGCATCCAAAACTAGAGCATGCTTTTGACATGCCTAACCTTCATGGTTTAGGGCAATCTCGGGCAATACCATGTCAGACCAGTGTTTCAATACTTCTACTAGAAGTCTACGGATATCATATATTTCACAGTTACAATTCTGTTGTGCGTAACCCGGGAGTGGTATGGCCACACACCATATATAACAGGAAGCGACAAGCCTCTGTAATATGACAATGTGCAAGTGGTATGGAGTATGGGAGCATATACTTTCATAGCAATGCATTCATAACAATAAAAAATGGTGTATTAAACAACATGAGGGAGGTGTTATGAAAACAACGTTGAAAACAGTGCGGCTCATAGCCACAAGGGCACCACAATAGTCGAGTCTTGTCATGCAGTGGTGTTCCCTCCTCAGCCTTCAATTCTGCTTCTGCAAGTTTTGGACTCAGCGGAGTTTTGATTTGGGAGTGTTACTATCTGAATCGGAGGGGCAAAATCAGACCACCAGGAAAATGCAGGACAAACTTCTGAAGAAATTGCAGAAGGGAGTTACAAAATGGAGCTGGAAGCCAAAAATGGTGCTAGAGAAATGATAGAGGTTTCAGCTAGAATTTAGCTGAGAAAATATTCATAAAATGCAGAACTAATGGAAGAAATTACCTACACAGAAAGGCCATAAAACTAATGGCTCAAATATGAGCAGGGCAGGGTATCACCCACTCTGATACCATGTTAAACACACACATGGCAGAAAGAGTATGAAAGATAAAACATGAGAGTACATTTTTTATTAACAAATGATATACATTTATAATACATGGTGTGACCATTGGGTTCCACATCCCAAGGTCTCTTGGACTTCCTTAGTCCATTTCCCTTCCACACTAACCCATAGAGGATTAGGTGTCCAAAAAAATAAAACAATGAAAAAAATTATGCATATTATGCATATTACTATGAAATGCAGAGCATATAAACAAAATCAAATACCCCTAATATAGAATAAGTTTCAGTACCAATGTTAAAATTTATATTAATCCTAATAGACCGATCGTAATGCATTGTTAAATGAACAGAATTTTCAATAAATATTGGAAATATTGAGATAAACCTGAAGAAACTTCTTGATAATTTCGAGCCTTTTCATTCTCGGGAGAACAATGTTGGTTTACCTACAATAAATAGAAAAATTATAACATGTTTATTGTTGAAGTTTATAGCTGAAAATCAAGGCATGATTGAATATTGGAGGATAAAGATAAGGAACAAAGTGTTTATGCTCACCCCAAACAGATTCGGCCATGGACTCATGGCATTGCAGAGCCTAGACATCGAATGTAGGCACCTCTATGCCCTACTAATAACCCGCCAAATGGTTCCTTTGATAATTCAAAAAGAGAAAAGGGTTGCAGCGATACTAATGCCATTTCTAGGCTTTTTCCTTTTATATTTTTGGTTATTTTTATTGATTTTAAATAAATAAATTGACATCTAGTGTGAACTCATATTTAATGTAAATTAACATTATATATGTGAACTCAACTTTAATGTAAGGTAACACTAGATAATGTTGTGTAGAATGCCTTAAAACTGTTTTTGTTTGGCTAAAAGCTAGTTTTCCTTAGACATAAGGAAACTGCATTCGCGGATAGCAGTTAGAGATGGTTGTCCTAGTTAGATTAATGATCGAGGAAGAGTTACATAATAAACATATTAGTACAAAGGTGGCTCCCGCTGGAGCATCATATCACAATGAGACTTGAACCAACTAGTTTTCCTTAGACATAAGGAAACTGCATTCGCGGATAGTAGCTAAAGATAGTTGTCCTAGTTAGATTAATGATCAAGGAAGAGTCACATAATCAACATACCAATTCAAAGGTGGATCCCACTAGAGAATCATATCACAATGAGACTTGAACCTAGGGTGAGGAAGTTATCATTAAACCCTCCAAATCACTGGGATACACTCAATTTCCTACATTAAAATATATAAAATAAGTAGAGTATATAATTTATTTAAATTTTAGTTATTGAATTAATGTGTGAAAGGGTTGTTTTATATGTGGACTTGGTGTCTAATTAATAATGACTAAGTCATAAATATAGATAAATTGTTGGTTTTCATAGAAATAGTTAAAATTAAACAAAACATGATTGAACAAGATTAAAATTTTTGGATGGTTGAAATTAAAAAGTAACACACAAGTTAACAATATATTATCATCCGCCCGTGGGGCATAGATTAAACGGTGGCAAGGTGCTCTGCCAAGGAACTTCATGGTGAAAAGGTAATTGGTTTGAAATTTAGTGGGGAAAAATCCAGTCATCCTAAGGGCTGGTGTGGTCTAGGCTAGGGGCGATCCCCAAGTGATTTTGACGACTTAGATGCCTCAAGGTTGCGGTTACTCAAGCCATAGGTTAAACATGCCAGTCATCTCAAGACTCACATTACCTAACAAAAAAACAAAAATTATTGTATCGTTATCCAATCCTTGAATTCTCTACCATTATCAATTTAGAGGTTTTGTCCCACAAACAAAAGAAATTCATATGCCAATTTTATGTCTCGTTCATTATGAAAAACCATGAAGATGGATAGTTGATTGGTTTTAATAAAAGTGGTTAAAATTAAATGAAACTTAATTTAATAGCGTTTAAATTATTGGATGGTTGAAATTAAAAGTATTATGGTATTTTGATCCTTCATTCCTTTCCATTTTCAATTTAAGAACACATATTAATAAAGTAGGATTAATGAGGAGACATGATGATGCTTACATCGTACTTTTTTTTAAATGTTATAATGATGTAATTTTTTTTTGTAATATCAAGTTGATAGCTTAAGTTATTAGGAGTAAGGCTTGTTCTCTCATCCACCTAACTTCAATTCCAAAGGATGTGTTTCGTTCGTTGTGATGAGGCTCAAAGAGTGGGTTCCCTTACCCATATGATGTCTCCACTCTTGCTAAATTATAAATTATTAGTATATCTAGATTGTGGGTGGTTTGTTATATTCTTGTTATTATAATGGTCGTGGGAAGGTCTAATCTTGAACTTCGCCTAAATTACTTCAACACGATACTCATTCACCATAATTAATTTATATAACATTAATAACAAGATGAAGAGCCCCAAGGGTTAGCTTAGTTGTTCAAGTCCTTGTTGTTAAAGCACCTTTTCTATTGAGAGGTAATGAGTTCAATTCTCTCGACACTCTTAGGGTCAAGCTCCATGGTTGAGATGATAGGAAGTGATCTTTTCGTGTTGATCGACTTGGTACAAATATTTTGTCGGCATAGCAATCACTGATATCTAAGAGCTGTGAACCATACAAAGGAAAAAAATAAATATTAATATATAATATATTATAAATAAGATGTGATACTAATATAATTTTAATAAATTAAATTGACATATATAATTTGAACTTAAAAAAAAATAAAAATAATATATTATAAGAGAAATGAGCTGTATTACACAACGAAATGAGGTGCAACATCTATATACATTACTTATAACATAAACAACTAAATAAATAAAAATAAATTTAACAACATAAAACATAATTTAAAATATATTAGTACTCATTTATTGTAATTTTGACTTTTCGTTTTTTAATATGAGGACATTCATATTTCATTTTTTTAAAATATTTTTTAAACATATAATAGATATGTTTCTAATATGAATTTACTCATGTTTTAATGTTCATGCATCTTTCGAGTTTAAATAGTGAATGACCATAATGTATAGCATTTGGAAGTATTTTTAATGGGTGTTTTCATTTCATAGACAAACTCAGACTTCACCACTAAAGTCCCGTCACTTTAGGTTCTCAGGCATTCTCTCATATACCTAGGTAGGCTTGTCGAACTCTTCCTAGACATAGAGTGACACGAAGCTCGGAGAGAAAAGAGTTTAGAAGACTAACTCTTACCGAAGACTTTGAATGCTCGCATGAAGAGCCTTCTTTCTTATTTATAGATCTTTATGGGAGCAAAGAGCATCTCCTTAGAACTTAACTTTTCTAAAGAGACACACAAGAATCATCCTAAAAGTAGGCCATACTCTAGCAAGCTTTTTCATATATTCTATAAAATGAGGGTCAAACCCCATCAAAATTTAGAGAAATTCTCTTAGTTTCAAAGATGAACCTTACTTTATTCCTATGAACTTATATGTATTTGTGGACATTAGAAGACCATATTGTTTCCCTTTGAAATAAAATATGAGGAGGATATTTGGAGGAATGTGGCTATCCATAAAATGATAGATAAGATTTAGGAAACTTGTGGCTCTTTTCCTTGGACCTTCGTAGTGCTTCAATGTTTTATTTAGAGGGTTTAGTAGAAAAAAACCTAATATGACCAATAACATTAGTGTTGGGAAGCCTATGATTTGGGATAATGTCTTAGGGGTTCTGGGAGTTTAAGGGTTTAGGAGTTAGGGGTTAAGGGTAAAGGGATAGGGATTAGGGGCTTAAGGTCTAAGGGATTTAAGGGTTAAAGGTTAATGGTTTAGTGGTTAAGGGATTTAGGGGTTAAGGGTTAAACACCAAGAGCTTAGGGGTAAGGGGATTTAGGGGTTAAGTACTTAAGGGTTATCATATTTAGGTGTTAGCAGGCTAAGTGTTTAAGGGTTTTAGGGGTTAGGGGTTAAGGGTTAAGGGTCAGGGTTTAAGAGGATAATGGGTTATATATTAGGGGGTTCAAGGATTCTAAGTTAGGGGTTAAGGATTAAGGGTTTAGTGGCTTAAGGTTAAACACTAGATTCAGGGAGAGGTAAAGCACATGAATCTTCTCATTATATTGTGGAACATTAAAATATTGGAGTAACTAAAGACATGTTTAATAACTCATTTTCTCCATGGAAATATGCATGGTTTCTTCATATAGTTGCAACCTGCCAAATGACCTTTCAAAAAGATTAACTTTGAATATTTCAGTGACAATGTCAATGGAGTAGTCTACTTTACGAAAAATTCAGAACTCAAGCCATCCAGAATTGGCAACATCATGCTCAACTGCCTCGACTCCCTGACTTTATTTTACATGATGTTATATACCTCCCATAGTGGCAAAGAAACTCATTGTACTTGGTTCACATCTGCTAGAGAGTACACTCCATTCACATGTTTGATGGAAAAGTTGAAGTGAGAAAACCATTAGACAACTCACTTGTCATGCCAGGAATAGAAGAATAAAGACCTTTGGAGCTGCAAGGAATGTACGCTCGTGCACATAACCATGCATACAACTCTTAGTATAATGAAGGTACATTTCCATATCGTCTTTATGGCATGCAAGGTTTAGACATCTAAACTATGACAATATTAGTTTATTGAAGAGAAACGATGTTACTGGTTTGCCAACCATTCCAAGAAAACTTAACCAATGTGATGATTTTATCTTAGGAAAACATAACAAACAACCATTTCATGATTCTATTTCTAGAGCATGTAGAAAGATTGAACTAATTCATTTTGACTTGTGTGGACCTAGGCCTATTCCTTCTACAAATGAAAATAAATATATGATGACTACATCATAATTTGTTGGGTATACCTATGGAAGAATAAATATGAATCTTTTGAAACTTTCATGCATGGATTGAAAATGATACATATTATCATATTAGCTCTATGTATTGATAATGGAAAAGAATATACTTCAAATTAATTTGAAAACTATATTTGCTAACATGGGATTCAACATCAAACAAATGTGCCTTATAATCCTCAATAGAATGGTGTAGGTGAAAGAATGAACATGAAAATCTTAAATATGGTTCATTCAATGACTCAAATATGTTCAGGTAGATGAATTCAACTTGATTGGATACACTAATTTAGATTTTGATGGAGATAAGGAAAATGCAATATCTACTTCAAGTTATGTTATGAGTGTTGGATCGTGATTTTTCACTTGGAGGACACACAAACAATCGATTCCATCATATCTTTTGGTGTATGGAATGTGGCAAGGGGACATAAAGGTAGCATGGATAGGTACAAGTGAGAGGTTCAAGCATGGTTTATTGAAATATATAATATTAGCATTAAAGAATGAGAAGGGGCTTTAGGACCTCGTGGCATAGGGGCTTAGGGGCTAGATGGAAGTAAAGGAGAGTAGATGATAGGGGAACCCCCCATAGTTTTGATAAGGGGATTAGGGGCCCCATTATCACAACCCATAATCCCTTAATCCATAGCCACTAAATTCCTTATCCCTTTAACCCCAAAGCCATAATCCCTTAACCCCTACACTCATAACTCATAACCATTAACCCCTTGATCCCTTTTACCTTTCTCTTCATTTCTTTCTTGCTTGATTCTATCCCAAGAGAGCTTGCATCATGTCCATTTCTGCTGCAATGTATACAATGAAGATCATGTCTTCCTCCTTGGTAATGTTTGTCCCCCTTGCCTCTGTTATTCTTCTTTCCATGTCTTCTTTTGTCACCTCTTCCTCTAGAATAATCGTGTGTATGATTCTTCTATTTCTGTGCAAGGCACACAACTTCTTTAGAAATAATGAGAAATTATCTTCCTCTTCCCAAAATCTTTCTCTCTTTCTACAATCTTCTCCATAGGAGTGTCAAAATTAATCTATTTAAGTTGGCCACTAGCTTGTAATGATTTAAGATAATATGTGTAGGATATACTCATGATATATTTCCTGAAAAAAGTTGTGAGAGGAACATCCATTTTAACTTTGATGGCTTCTATATCATGCATAGGTATTTCAGAAGTTAGGGAAAGGGGATCATCATCTTTCAATTATAGATTGAATAGTTTGATCATTAGTTCGACTACCTCAAGCTCTGAGTGTAATTCATATGTTTTTCAACTTCTTTAAAGCATTAAAAAAATTGGACGTAATTGGTGCAATGTGACGACTCACCTCTTGTTCCACGAAAACTACGACCCAAGGTAAAAGGGTGATGTGCCATCTTAATCATGTATAGAATGTGGGAAGGGTGATATAATGACATGTGTTATATCATATGATATATGTCCAAAAAATATATGAGATCAAAAGGAGTCATATAGTATGAATAAGTTATCAAACCATATATGCCTAGCATAAATAAACTAAGGTGTTTTGGTTAAACATCAAAAAGTCAAATGGAGAATCACCTTTCTTCAAACAAGAGGAGATGTATATAGCATGAAGCAAAAGGACAACTTGTTAGAAATATATGTTGAGGACCATGAAATGTGTAGGGGAGTAGGAAAAGACAAGAAACAAGCCATGCATTCCCTAATTGGAGAGTGATTATTTTATACTATATTACAAAAGATTTCTTTTTTAGTGTGTGTAAATTGAGGTACATGAAAATTATGTGTAATATGTATGCAAAATATAGTCTTGAAACTAGTAAGTTCATGAATCCATAAGACTGTAAGGTCATTAGCATAATCATAATCATTGTCATCATCTTCATTATCATCATCAATACTACCACCATTGTTATCTCTATTGTCATCATTTTCATTATCATCATAATCACCATTCATGCCATTGTCGTTATCTTCATCATTGTCATCGTCATGATTATCAACATTTTCGTCAATTGTTCATAATTATCAACATCGTAAGAAATATCACCAACTCAAAAAATGTGATGAGTTTTAGAAAAGGGTTGTTTAAGACACATATGACATATGCATGAGAAATAACAACTCTATTTTTGAGAGATGATGATGATGATCACCATCACCACCATTATCATCGTCATTATCCCCATCATCATCATTAATGTAATTTCTATCATCATCGTGTCATCATCGTCATGGACATCATGATCATCGACATCGTCATCATCATTCATGCCATTATTATTGTTGATGGTGAACTAGATGACAATGATAATAATAATGATCAGGTGATGATGATGCCGAAGATAATGATTATGATTATGATAATGACAACATTTAAAATTGGGAATATTTTCTAAAGTCATTAGCTCATTATCATCATCACTATCACCATCATAATAATCATCATTTTCATTGTCATTGTAACCACCATCATCTTTATCATCATAATCACCATTCATGTCATCATCACCATATTCATTATCGTCATCGTAATGATAATTGGCTTTTTCATCAGTTGTTCATAATTGTCAATGCCATAAGAAATACCACCAATGCAAAAAATTGATAAGTGTTGGAAAATGGATTCAAAAGCAGATGCAAAAATGGGTGCAACAATGGATGTAAAATTGGTTTCAAAAGCAGATTCAATAGAAGTAGATGCAAAACAAGACGCAAAACTTGACACAAAAGTGGATGCAAAAAAAGATGCAATAGTTAATACAAACTTGGACACAAAATATGATGCAAACACGGATGCAAAAGTGGAAACAAAGGTAGTTGCAATAGTAGGTGTAAAACTTGGTGCAAATTGTGGTAAGTAGAAGTGGATGCAACAATAGACGCATAAAATGACATAAATTTGGATGCAAAATAGAGGAAAACTCGGATGCAAAATAAGATGCAAAAAATGATATAAACATGGATGCAAACATAGGTGCAACAATGGAAACAAAATTAGATGCAAAAGTGGATGCAATAGAAGTAGGTGCAAAAGTAGATGTAAAATGAGAAGAAAAACTTGATGCAAAACTTGAGGTAAAAGTGGATGCAAAAAAGGATGCAAAAACATATACAATATTTGTTGCAAACTTAGACACACAATATGATGCAAATGTGGATGCAAAAGTAGAACCAAATGTGGGTGCAATGGTAGGTGCAAAACATGGCACAAATTGGGGAACAACAAAATTAGATGCAAAAGTGGATGAAATAGTAGAAAAAAATGCAAACTTGGATGCAAAACAAGTCGCAAAAAATGAAGAAAAAGTGGACGCAAACATGGGTGCAACTATGGACACAAAATTGGATGGAACAAAAGTAGATACAAAACAAGACATGGAAAATGATGCATAAACATGACAAAAAAGTGGATGCAAAAAAAGATGTGATATTTGATGCAAATTTTGATGCAAAAGAGGATGGAAGTGTGGATTCAAAAGTGGAAGCAAATGTGGGCACAACGATAGATGCAAAACATGGCGCAAATTGTGGCACAACAAAAGTGGATGTAAAAGAGGATGCAATGATAGATGCGAAAAAAGAAGAAAAATTTGATGCAAAAAGAGATGCAAAAGTGGATGTAAACATGCGTGCAATAGTGGATGCAAAATTGGATACAAAAGTGTATGCAACAAAAGTTGATGTGAAAGTAGATGTAAAACAAGATGCAAAACCTGATGCAAAACTTGACGCAAAATTGGATACAAAAAATGATGCAAAAGTAAATGAAAACTTAGATGCAAATGGGGATGCGAACATGGATGCAAAATTAGAAGCAAAAGTGGGTGCAAAGGTAGGTGCCAAACTAGGCACAAATTGTGGCACAAAATAAGTGGATGCAATAGTGGACACAATAATGGATGCAATAGAAGATACAAATATGGATGTAAAACAAGATGAAAAAGTGGATGCAAAACTAGGCACAAACTTCGACGCAAAACCTGGCGCAAAGAGGGATGCAAAAAAGGATGTAAAAATGGATGCAAAAAACAAAGCAAAAGAGGATGCAAAAGTTGATGCAAGTGTAGGTGTAAAAAAGTGGATGCAATAGAGGACGCAAAAGTAGGTGAAACAAAATTAGGTGCCAAACTTGACGCAAAACTGATGAGCCCCAAAAATGGATAATTATATGGGCTCATTCAACCTCTTAATTCAACTTAATCCACTATTCTCATTAGTTTATTGCGTGTTTTTGATTATATTTATGCTAATAGAGTGAATTGGGTTAGTCATTTTGCCAACAAATCTACTGTGTGCTTTGTGTAGTCTTTTTGGTCAATTTGGAGACAAAATCAAAGGTTTAAATGAGCACTTGGCAGCCAAATTCGTGGAGAGGATTTTTAGGAAGGCGTCCCCTTCATTTACGGGCCCTTACCTTGAATTCTCCACCATCAGCTCAGAGTTCAAGGGCCACCAAATCAATTATCACAAGGGCAACCGAGCAAGTCAACTAGGACTGCTGTTAACTGCAAGTTTTGGGCAGCCGAGTCCCTAAAGTTTAGGAGGGCTGTTGGGGTCCTCAATTTGTATAAATAAGAAGGCTTAGGGCCTCATTTTGGTTAGCCAGTAGTTAGTCACTTTGTAGGTAGAAGTTAGCTAGTTTCTAGTTCGATTTCAGTCAGTAAATTAGCTTTGCATTTCAACACATTTTCAAGCTCTCCCTTGTGGACAGTTTTTGATGTAACTCTTCTTTTCTTGCTCAATAAAGATGAATCTAGCTTTGCACCAGCTCTAAATCTCTCTTAGGAGGCTGTAGCTCCTGGCGTTGGGCCCATCTCAAGTTCCCAGTACCTCCTTTGTTTACTTTCATGTGTCTTTGCTGCATTCTTAGAATAAAATCTGCTATTTAGATTTAAATCTTGTTTTGTTATTTAGATTGCTTTTAATGATTAAAGTAGCTTTTCATGTTCAGATTTGTTTGATAAGTCAATAACAAGGAAAAAGCTCCAGAAAAAGGGCCAACAAACATCTGTGGTTTCACCTCTCCCTCAATGGGATTAGGAGCTGTGACTAGGATGACTTTGCTGCCCAGAAAAACACTGATTTTGCTTTGCTATGCAATCACTAGTGTTTGATTTTCATGTGTAGAAGTTGGTTACAAGTTTAGACTTTCATTTTCTTAGTTTCATGAGTTAAAATACATGGTTTCATTGTAGGTCACACTTCTGTTCATTCTCTTTAATGGCAGATAGCATATTAGGTCAACATAACTAGGTCTTTGAATTTACAAGTCTTTGTCGGCTCAGATTGGAAAAATGACTTACATAGCACCTGTACCACTTCTTCATTTGCTTATTCTCCATCAGCACCATCCACTCCACCCTCTACTTAGAATCCTTGCCTCACGTTTGCCATTTGATCCCAAAACCCTAATTTTTGTGCAACATTACTTCAATCTTCCTTGAGCAAATCCCCATCCTTGCAACTCCTCAGCTCCATTCCCCAAGTCCTGGACCTCTTCACACCCCTATTTCACCTCCATACTCATTCCATCATCTTTTTCCCTCCTTCCATGCTCCAAAATCCCATTTTTGAACATCTTGTAGAAAAATTTCTGAACATCCTGTAGAAATTCCTGAACATCCTGTAGAACCCTTGCAGACTTTTTGTAGAAGCTCACGAATGAGGTTTCTTGATAGCCAAACTTTGTGAAACTCTCTGGAAGGGTGTTAGGGACTCCTTTGAATCTCTCTGAACCTTCCAGACCTCCTCCAAGCATTTCTTCTTGCCAATCCACCTCTGCACAGTAAAAAACAGTTAAAAGCACATGCATGATAATTCTAACAACTTATTCAAAAATACAAAAATATGTTTTCTTCAGATAGTGATAACTTAGACACATGCATTTTACCTTCTTAGAAGTCAATGACATTCCTTTTAGTAGCTTGCATCCTCTTCCTTGCATCAGTAGGACTAGCTAGTAGAATTAGGGTTTGCTAGGGTTTGCGTTTCTTTTTGTCTTTCAGTTTCTTTCTGCAAGTAGATTAGGTTCCTTCGAGTTAGCTTTCATCCGTCAATTAAAAAGCTTCTTCTAAGAGCTCATAGAAGTTGGCTTAAGCTCCTAGCGGACTTATGCCAGCTAACCAAGTGACAGTTGCGACAAGAGCTAGTACTTATGCATACAGCACCGTCGCTTCCAAGTTTGTTACGAACTACCGGGTTGATAAAATTAAAGAAGGGAGTCCCAGGAGTTGCAGAATTATCACTGCAATATTGGGGCCCACCAAAAACTTGGCACACAACTTGGTGCAAAAGATGACACAAAACTTGGTGCAAAACCTCATGCAAAACCTGGTGCAATACTTGCTTCTAAACTTGGTGCAAGACTTGGGGAAAAAATTGGCGTAATTTTTGCATTAAGTTTTGCACCATATTTGATAAATGGATGCAAATAATACCAAAAGTTGGCTCTAGACGCAAAAAAGGAAGCAAAAAGGGATGCTAATCATAGGGTTTTGTTATAATGAATCTCCTCATCATTAATTAGAAGACTATTATTTTTTACTTCTTTCTCCTATCTTCTTCTGTCTCAATGTGGAAATTGTTGATCACATTCATAATATTTGGCTCTATATAATAAATTCTCTTCAGCATAATTGAAAGACTCTAAGAAAAATCCTATCAAATAAAATATAATATGTCAACGATAAATAAGTTATAAAAAATATAATGATACTTAAAATAATGTATAACACATAAATATAAATAAATAAACATACAATGTTATTTACAATGTTCATTGTGATTTTTTCTTCACATGTCTTTATAGAATCTCCATCTGTGTCATACTTGATCTTAAAGAGACGATATCTAACCTTCTCACGTTTCTTTGGAGGTTTTACAAGAACATAAACTGTATCTGTATCAATACCAAACATATATCTCATACTTTGCCCATCGCCTCATAATTTCCACCATCGTAAATCATATCACAATATA
>APFE031121080.1:126074-151568 GCA_000404065.3 Pinus taeda | reverse complement strand
AACAAGGGAATTTAAAAAAATAAAAAGAATGACCTGGACTGGGCATTCTCACCCACTGGGCACTCACGACATTGCATCCCCCTGGTAGATGGGGAACCAATTCCTAGAATCATCCCCCAACCTACCAGCTAGCCACCCACCGTGCTTACGACACTACGACCCCCTAGTAGCAGGCAGCTGATTCCCGGAATCAACTCCTTGCTTGCCAGGGAGTTATAGTGCCATAGGCACCTAGTGGGCGGGCGTGCCTTCTTGGGCACACTTTTTTATTTTTCTCTATTTTTCTAATAAATGTACATATTTTTTTCTTGTATTTCAAGGAATAGTTTTTTTTTTTGTATACCGAAGGAACTCAATAACCCGCCTCACATGTAACTACTAGTAAACATCTGGGGGTTTGCGACCTATCCTCCTTGCCTAAATAGGGTTACCTCAGGGGGATTTGAGCCTGGGTCTACCTTGTTTCAATGATTTCATAAATTTCGAATTAATGAATTGAGTTACCCCCAGGACAAATACATTTTTTTTTTTTAAATTTTGAACATTAGTTTTTCCATTTCAAAGTCCTAAAAAATATGCTTTTTTCTTATTTTTTCTGCTAGAAATCCTACAAATATGAGGGATTTTTTATTATTGTATTTTTCCCTATAAAAATCTATTTTTTTTATATTTTTATGTGGTTTTTGTCCTAGAAATATGAGGGATTTATATTTTTCCCTATAAAAATTCTTTTTTTTTTAATATTTTTATGTGGTTTTTGTCCTAAAATATGATATAAAAAAAATCTCTAAAAAACACAGTATTTTTTTTTTTTAGTTTTTCAACATAAAAATAATAAAGCAACATATTTTCCCCAAATTCCTCTTTAAATGGTCAAAATAGGAGGAGAAATAACCTTTGAAACAAGAATATCTCTCTTTGAATATATTCTCGATGACAATGTAGCTCCTTCGCAATGTCACTCTAAGTTTTTTAATGAATCCTCGAGAAGACTTGATGTGATGTAAGAAATTGAAACATTGAAAGTTATTATATAGTGAATATTGTGGGATTACTTTAAGGTTTCTTGAATGTGGGATTAAAATTAAAATTAAGAAAAAATAATATATAATATATAAGGGTTTATAGTAATTTGTTAAATGTGGGATAAAATAATTATAAAATTAACTTAATTATCTAGTCAATGTTAAATATTAAGTAAAAGATTTATTTTATTTCAAATGAATGCTAAAATGAAAAGTGAATAGAAATGGGTTAAAAATTTTCTAGAAAATTTTAGTAGTTGTTTTGAAATAATTTTAGAGGGAATTTTGGAGGAAATATTTAAAGAATTTTTTGGAAGATTTTCGGAAATTATGGAAGTAAAATTTTCAGAGATTTTTTTGAGGGGAAACTTTGGAGGGAAATTTTCATTCTCTAAGCTATAAATTGTCATCAAGAGAGAGTGCATTTGTATCATTCAAAATCTTCTATGAAAAGTCATGGATTCTTCTGATAGTGCAGTTTCTCTTTCTGCAACATCAACGTCTTCCTCATGTAACAACTCTATTCATATTGATGAATATAACAAGATTTTTTTCAATATGAATCGAGAGTCAAATTTTACACTTAGCCCTAATCCTAAGGATTATGAGAGCTCCATTGAAGAAGGGCAAGATGAAGGATTTCTTGTAAATAGAGAGTCAAATTTTCCACTTAGTCCTAATCCTAAGGATTATGAGAGCACCACTGACGAAGGGGAGGATGAAGAATTTCCTGTAAATAAAGAGCCAAATTTTCCACTTAGTCATACTCCTAAGGATTATGAGAGAACCACTGATGAAGGGGAGGATGAAGAGTTTCCAATAAATAGGGAGTTAAAATTTGCACTTAGTCCTAATCCTAAGGGTAATAAGAGCTCCACTGATGAAGGGGAGGATGAAGAATTTTCTGCGAATGGTAATTTTACTATGAATAGAGAGTCAAATTTTCCATTTAGTCCTAATCCCAAGAATTATGAGAGCACTACTAATGAAGGGGGGGATGAAGAATTTACTGTAAATGATAATTCTACTATAAATAGAGAGTCAAGTTTTCCACTTAGTCCTAATCCTAAGGACTATGAGAGCACCACTAATGAAGGGGGGGATGAAGAATTTCCTCTAAATGATAATTTTCGAGGTGCATTTTCTCTGAGTCAGGTTTTCAAAGGCACTCATGGTGATGATGAATTTCCTCCAAGCGAGGATTTTAAAAACAAAGATGAGGATGATGAAGGATTTCCTCCAAACAATTATTTGAAAGGCATAAACAACGATGATGAAATTCCTTAAAGCGAGGATTTCAAAAGCATAGATGAAGATGGTGAAGAATTTCCTCCAAGTCAAGATTTCAAAAGCACAAATGATGGTAGTGAATAATTTCTTGCAATTCAGGATGGCAATGAATATTTTCCAAGCAATGATGGTTACAAATTTTCCAACAATGGTCAAAATGATTATAGTGAGGATAATATTCCTCCTAATGACGATTAAAATGCTTTTAGAGAGGACAATGAAATGATGGAGATGCTGGAAGAAAATATTGTATCTAGGAGTAGGAGTAGACCTTTTCATATCAATCCAAGATATTCCAGTTATACATGGGATATGACAAAATATCTCATGAGAATAAGTTCTATCAGTAATATGATTTCAAGTGAATGTTGTCAAAATGATTGCTTGAAACATACAGATTTCAAGTTTGCATTAGAGAAAAGGAAGAGATATTTGTAAACAAATAAAAGCATGGAAAATTCATATTTAGTGGGGTGCATGAATCTACATTGGTAGGTTATGATTATCATATTGATAATTTATTACTTTGTAGAAATGCTTTCAAAATGTTTCATTCAACTCGTAATTTTTATTTGTCAAGAATCCAAGCAAGATTGGAAAAATATATCATATTTTATTCAGAAGTACACATAGACGAGAGTTTGGGCCATTAGGAAATACTGCAATGTCATGGATGCAATAATTCTTTTCAAAGCATGGAGAGTGCATGCCAAATAAAGACACAATACATATTCTAGATAATTTCTCACGACGAGAAATCTACAACTTATATAAAGAATATGCATAAGGTGTTTAAGGAGATGGTAATTTTATTACATATCAATATTTTGTGAGGATATGGAGGAAATAATACAACAATGTTTGTATTCCTAAGAAGACAAGGATGGGGGCTTGTAGTACATGTGCTTCTCTTAAATAAAAAAGGGATAAATTTCAAGGGGCAGAAAGAGGTATGGATTTATAACATTATTTTTTAAAAATTGGATAGTTATCAACTATGAAAATGTATTTATTAATATGTTTATTTTATGTTATGTGAAGATTCCATTTTCAAAGCACTTCAAGAGCATCATAATCAACAAGCGGGTGAAAGGAAAAAGTTGTATAAACAACAAAATAAGTGTTATGGTAATTCAAATAAATATTTGTGTTTGATAACTGATGGTATGGACCAAAAGAAAACACTTCTACCACATTTTGTTCACACACCAAAAAAATTACAGGAGGAATTTTTTATTCAGTTTCACTTGGTTGGTTGTATGGTATTTAATAGGAAAATGTGGTGAAGGGTTTACTTCATAACTCCAAATATTCATAATGATGAAAATTTTACCATAACCATAATTCATGATGTGCTTTCTAATTGGTCTGGTAATCTTCCTAAAGTTTTATATTTTCAATTAGACAACACTAGTTGTGGAAACAAAAATCAATTTGTTTTTGGATATCTAAACATGGTTGTTGAATTGGGAATTTTTCAAAAGGTAAAGGTTGGTTACCTTCTTGTCAAGCACACTCATGACCATATTGATCAAATGTTTAGTCGTTTTTCAGTAACATTGAGGAGGAAGGATGTTGGGAGTGCCATTATTAACTGAATTTACTGAGAAATCATACATTCTAGAGCCTATTTTTCATGTGTTGGAAGAAACTATTGACATGCGAAGGTTTATTCAAGGATCGCATGGTGAGGAGAAATGCATTGATTAACTCAATGACATTAGCTTCCAACATCAATTTCGCATTAAAAAAATGATGGGAAAACACTTATATGGGCAAGATGTATTCAACAATTTCAGAATGGGGGTTGCCATCAGGTTTAACATTTTTGAAGTTCATTCCTAATCATCCAACATTTGCATCAAATATATTGTTATTACAAGCAATTGCTAAAATCCATAATGCATGAAGGCACAAGATAGATATAAATTATTCTGAATTGTTGGAAGAAAATAAAAATATATTAGAGATACATTTGATTAATTTAATGTTTGTGATTCAATTTGGTGGAAGTCTTTTTTCAATAATCAAAGTGATATCATTTCAAGATCAAGAAATGAAAATATACTTTTGAAGGCTTCATTTATTTGGACACAAAATATGCCAAATGAACATGAGGAAAGAAACTGTTGAACAACAACAATCTCAAGGTATTGTTAATTCTTCATAGGTAGAGGAAAGAGAAATGTATATTGGTGCTAGAAGATCACATGCACAATGTGAAGCCATGAAGACCCTTATAGGGGTTTTGTTCAGGATGTTGAGGGTTGCATGATTGTAGTGTTAGCATATGGAGATCCACATGACTATCCATTATGGGTTTCCAAGGTTATAAAGGCCATTAAGGAAAATGAAGGTGTTACAACTATTGAAGTACATTTGTATGTCACAAATACACACACATTTAATGGTGTGTACAAGCCATAAATGGTAGATGATAAACAAATTGACAAAAATAGAAAAAAAATGGTAAAATATATAAATTGTTGCTGCACAAACCTCTTAATATTTGAGGATGTTGACATACTTGTTTATGAATTCAAATTGGCAAAGAGAGGAACTCTTCACTTCAATACCATAGAGATTATGAAGAGGTTTCTACCAGAAGAAACCATGTTAAGATGAGAGTCCGTTGAACCCAGTAGTAGATGTATAAGAATTTTGAAACCTGAAATGGTGGGCATGCATGTTGACTTAGATGGGGCACTAGTTGATGAAAAAGAAGAATATGGGTCATATTCATCTTCATTCAGTCATTCATTTGGAGATGCTATAGATTTTGATGGTGTGCCAGAACCTTTGAGTGATTTTGAATAATTGTCCATGGCATTTTATGTAAATGATGTTTGCATGGTAACTTGAAATAAATGTTTTAACTCCCATACGATCTTACATGAAGTTATGTTTCATTTCTATGTTTGTTGGATTAAATGTTTTAATTATGAAGAATTTATTTGTTTAGAATATCCACAATGCAACAATAACTTGGAGAAATAATTTATGTTTCATTCAATCTACTAGTATAGATATTTTGATTAAAAGTAAAAAAAAATTAGAAATTAATGTTGAAGTTTTCAATTATACACTTATATTTCCATGATATAATTTATCATTATCATTTGATATACCATAGTTAAAAAAATGTTACAATTTTAATGCGTCATTAAAAGGGGATTCTTCGTTTTGATGGTTGAATTTTAGGTTTTTGTTGCAATGGGATAAGTTGCCTTAGGGTCATATTTGAAAAGAACTATAGTTTTAGCCTTTAAAATGAAAATTACTCTTGGAATAATGACTCTTTCATTTAGGTGTTCATTTTTAAAGTTTTTTTAGTCATATAATTTATTTATAATGTCATGGTTGAAATATGTTGAAAACTTAAGGTTTTTAATTCCATGATTGAAAAATTGTCAAAATTTTAAGTTTTTTATGAGTAACGATATTTGATATTTAATGCTATGGTTGAAAAGAGTTAGAATTTTAGGGTTTTTAAGAGTCATGATATTTCATCTTTAACGACATAGATGAAAATTATTGGAATATTAAGGCTTTTTGAAGACGTGATATTTTATCTTTAACATCATGCCAAAAAATATTGGAATATTAAGGTTTTTCAGTCTTGATATTTTATTTTTAAGTCCATTGCTACAAAATGTTGAAATTGTCCCCCGAATAAAAAATGTTGTTATAACATCAACACTTTTCATTTTCAGGGTGTTTTTTCATCTTTTTTGCACAAAAATATTGGTTTTTATAACCATTTTTAAAAAATGTTGAAAATTTACCCTTAAAAAACATTTGTCCGACATACACACTTTTTTTTTTTTTGGGTTGTTTTTTCATGTTTTTTGGGGGTTTTTTGGCTAGAGTTCTCATTTTGAGGTTACCGTTCCCATTTTCTAGATTACTTTGTTAAATTTCAATGTGAAAAATTAATGTTAATGTTTTTTTTGGCCTTGAAATGAAGGCCAGGTGTGCATTTTTGTGAAACATGCCAAAATTGCCTCGCTTCACTAAAATGCACACCCAAACTTCATTTATTGGCCAATATAATTGATTCAAATTGTAGAGTATTTATTTAATTATTTTACACACGTTTAAATTATTATATGGTACTTTGACCCTTAAATAATTATGCTTTAGATCTCATACAACATTCCAAGTTTTTCTTCAACTTGCATTATGTGAAATTTATGTACAGGTTTTTCTTTAGCTTGCTATTGGGAAAAACAATTTTCCGTTTAATACAATGCATGAGTTCCAACTCTTCACATTAATTGTCAATCCAGGTAGGTTTTGTTATTGCAAGGCTATTATGCAAAGTATATGTAAGGGAAAATGATGACTAGTGTTAATGAATCTGAAACTCAATTGTTGTAAGCACACTATCAGAAACTCAACACTCTAGATGTTATACACTCAAACCTTGTTCACAATATCAAGAAATAAACACACAATGTAGTATAAAACCACTCTGTCACTCTTATTCATAAAATAAGAAAACTCTTGGAAACCATTCTCTCAAAAAATGCTTAAAGACACATTCAAATGAAAAGAACACACCATCATGTTGTAACAAGAATCAAATAACTTTCACACTAATAAAGGACTGCTCTAGGACCTATGCCATTACACAATACAATGGTTAGAATTCTGCAATCATAAATTTCCATAGAGTATATTTTTCAAATACTTCCTTAGATTTCCTAGACATTTATGTTTTAGGAACCCCCGCTTTAGCTGATGTTGTTCCATGTGCCCCTATTTCAGCAGTCTCTGCCTCAGGCCCTTCTTCCTTAATTGGGAATCCATGATAACTATCCTTAGATTGTCCACTAGATATATCCATAGGTTCTTTAGTGCACTCTCTTTTTCCTTCAGCGGATGTACTAACATACATTCTTATGGAACTTCGTCTCTTATTGTTTCTGCGATGGGGTCTAGGAGGTGTAGCCACTCTTTTTTTCTAGGAAGTGTAGCTCCTCTACTTCATATGGGAGGTGTAACTTCTCTATCTTCTGGTGTTGTTTCAACACTTACCTCCTGTTCTTCACTTTCACTTTCCCCTGTTTCAGTGGTTTGTGCATGTGACTTTGCTAATAAACTAGTCCATGTGCTTCATTGCTATTGCAATGAATGAATTATGATTAACATGATGAGTGCATGGTTGGTTAAGAAAATCTTTGGATGTTTTTCCATATGCACCACCTTTTCCATATTTTGTAAATATTTTAGAAAATAATGGGAAAAAATTATTAGTTGTCCATTACAAAGATGTGCCAATAACTAAAAATGATAATTGAATACTATCCCAAAACATCCCTCACAAGTAGTGAACTTCTGAATAAATAAAGCCACATCATCCCAAGGGTGAGGAAGGGATGATGTATCAATAGTTCTACCCTTGCTCCTCACTTCCTCTCCTCGTTGTAAAAATATTTCCCTAGCTGTTGGAACTATTATTTTCCTAGAAAACCAGGAAGCCCCTGTCTAAGGTAAACATGTCACCCTGGAAATTATGTCCTTTGTAACAATAATTTTGAATCCTCTAACCTTTGAATGTTGTTCCTAAAGAGCCTGTGTGAATTCCATAGCAATTTGTTTGCTGAAACCTTGCCGCTTCTCAAAGTAGACTAACCACCCTACATTCCTAAATATTTCTAGGGTTTCTAGATGGTGTAACAACACATCAATGGAATTCGGTTCATGACATATTTCAGCTCCTCCCATGGTTGTTTCAAAGACTACTATTTCTCGGAACTGCTAAGAGACTATCACTGGGTGACACTTGGTCAATACAAGCACATGGGTAGAGAATATTAGTCGAATAAAATTTGGCAATGGGTAGGGAATAATTAAGGTTACTCTTTCAATGAATTCAAGCTTTCAATTATAAATGAAAACTACCAGGAATGATTTCCAAGTAGTCACATTAATTTTCAGAAATGACCACAGGAGTAATGATGGCAATGGGTAATTACTGATTTAGGATAAGTTTATTGTGCATCTTCCAGATGGTAATTAGCGAATTTGGATACAATCATAGTGTATTGTACGATACATACCGTACACTCATCCCCCCCCAAATTAATTACAAAAATTATCCTCAACATGTGTAACAAAAAAAGTCATATATAATTCCATAACAAGGAGAAAAAAATGATGTTATAGAGGAAGCTAAAAAGGAAGCTACAAATGGATGCTAAAAGCCATGCCATAACTGGGAACAAAATAGGATGTTACATAGGAAGCTATACATGAAGCTACATTAGGAGCTAAAGAAGAGGCTAAAGTTGGCACTATAGTCAACGATAAATAGTGATGACTGTCTTTGATTGGCATAAAAATGCCAAAATTGGCGCCATCCCGACAAATAACGTCAATCTTTCAAAAAGGTGGAGAAAAATACACTAAAATAATTAGTGGAAGAAAACAGGGGATCTAAAGAGGAAGCTAATTACAGGGATTTATTGTAGTGCCTTATGAGATTTTACACTTCCTTTGCTCATCTTGGCATGTGGCCTACAAAAATCTATTACAAATTTACATAAACAAGAAAGGGAAAAACTACCTTTCTTGCGCTTGCAAATCATAAAATAAGGCCTCATGGTGAACTTGTTTTAATATAGGCATTCAATTTCATTTTTAGCAAAGTTTATCTTTATTTTTATACATAAGTATTTAGACAAATTTGTAGGCTTAGAGTAAACACAGGAGTGAATCCATTCCTTAGAAAAATAATTAAAGAATCAGCCTCTCATTTTCACACAAGAGAATGGTATCCATAGCTATAAATATAAGGAAATTATTAATACATTAAACCCACAAAGATATCCACGTGCATTATAAAGAAACTTTAGGGCTTTAACATACCAATGCATGATGTAATTTATTAGAAAAACTACAAAACATTCAAGCATTTCAGTCAATAAACCTCATGCACCAACATTTGATGACCATGTAACCTTTCATAGAGCCACACATTGAAAACCATGAGGGAAATTTGTAATTTCACAATCTTAGTGAATGCATTCATTTACAGTAAAACAAATGGCCAAATTGAAGGTTGGAATTGAATTTTCCAGCCAATCTTAGATTCACTGCAGCCAAAGTCACTTGCAGTAGTCATCCTTTAGCCAAATCCATGATCTAAGGGGAAATTTCTTCAATATTTTAGGAGGATGCCATACTCATCTCAAAGAGGATAGGCATCAATTATAAAATTAGGTGTTTTGTCAACTCTTCAACAAACACCCTGAGTGAATTCTTAGCCAACTATTAGCAAGCACTCAATCCCTATTTGGCCATAATTTAGTTTCCTACGGAATTTCATTCCCTCCAATTTGTAGGTCTTTCCAACACTTCTCATGGGCTTTCTTAAGAAGAAAATCCAACCCTAGAATTTCTTGGCTAATGTGTTTTTATAATATCTCAAGGGTGCCTCTTCATTTCCCCTTGGACTCTTCCACTTCTTTTTCTTATTATTTGATCCATAAAATTAATTAAATATGCCAACTAACCCTACCTAGGATTATATTTCCTCCCTGTTAGATCATGGATCTATGGTCCCTATTTTTAGGCCATTACATAAAAATATACTCATTTATAATTCAGACTATCATTACATTACGAGAGTCTTGGGAAAAGCATACCAGGGATCTCACAAACCTCACCCCCTTAAAGGGAACACCATCCTTAGTGTTCTTATAAGTAAAGAAAAAACAAATATGAGATTCACATGGTTCTCTTAGATCCTCTTATTTAGCAAACAAAAAAAAAGATGTGCTACATGCATCTGGCCAACCATTTCTCAATGGCCCTTTTGGAGTATTTTGGTGCTTCCAATGCACCCAATTCAACTTGCAACTTTTCCTTTTCTCTGGAGTGCTATCAATGTCCAATGTCCAATGCTTCTATCCTTTATGCTCCTTGTTCCTTCATTGAACAATTCCTGGCCCATTGCTTCCTAGAACACCCCAATGTGCTTATGATTCCAATTAGCCATGCTCATGACCCTTTAAAAAATACTATCATTTTCTAGCACCCCCTTCTTGGCTTCTAGTCCCTTGGGTGATTTGATCCCCCTTCCATGCAACCACTCAACTTCGGAGTGTTGATTTTTCGTAGATCTCCTAAATTGATAATTACTTCTAATGATAATTTAATTTCACCTGTATTCACATTTATCATTAAGCAATTTACACATAAGATATTCAACAATAGATAGTAGAACAATAGTATCATAAAGAGATATTTAATCAAGAAACACAAGCATTTACCTTGGGAAAAACAACATGGGGGAAAAACCAACAATCTTTTCCTCAAAGAAATTCTTTAGTTCAACAAGATACACACCTATATTATCTAGTCAATCATTTGGTCAAACTTGGTCCAAATCCTTCCTAGTCAAGTCAACCATCTACCTCAAGAGACTTTGTTTGGTATGCCCGTTAGGTACAAATTTCATCCACTTACCCAAACCAGAGTCTTGGTCTTGCAACCTGATTTATATTTTAGAAGTTTGGTTTTGCAACTCATGCTTCTACACCTAAAATATCGACCTTGCAACTCATCCTTCTGTATCCAAAGTATCGGTCTTGCAACTCATTTGGAAATTCATCAGCAATGGATTATGGACGAGGGAAAACAAAGATCAGATTAATACTGCTGGGATAATGTGAGAATTAGGAAAGAAATTGATCAAGGGCGAGTGCAGGGATTTATAAGTTTGCATGGAGTGGGACCGTTAGATGAAGCTGTTTTTTAGGGCATAAATTACTCTGCAAAAGAAAGAAATGGCAACGGGAAGAAGTGGCAACGAGAATTATGTAACGGTTAGTCGACGTAGAGCTGAGCGATAGGTGGAAAAGGACATGGGACCATTGGTGGGAATGGGTGTAAGGGTTAAGTGGTTTTTGAAGGGGGGTAGGAGTTGTAAGCAGTAAGTGAAGGGGGGGGGGACGAAATAAATAAGAGGACACATAGCAAGCCGTACCAACCAAATTTTCGGTCCCTCCCCACCAATAAAGGGAGACATGGAGGGGGGGGGGGAGGCGAAAAGGCTTAGCAGCCATCCGATCAAAAGGTGTTGTGATCTGGATCGGGGAGATGCACACCTTTAAATACCAACGAAAAAATGTCTTGTTGTGCACATAATTTTTACAATAAGGTTTCGAACTTTGGACAAATCATACCCAATGTTGTCACCTTAGCCATCTGCAAGTAGCTTTGATTTCATAAACTTTCAATCTTCTGCCTAAACTAACCTAACAATTTGTATTAATCTAAATTAGAATGTTGGATTAATTTCTTCATCTGACTTACCTAATCTAATCTTAGCCAAGATTACGCTATTTGGATAAATTATTCATTGTAATCTAATTGACATAAATTGAAAATTGCTTGAACATGATTAAGCAGTATGTTTCAAACAAGAAAGAAGATTGTGGCATGTTGAACGAGCTGCACACAACCTTATGAAATTTATTCTTAAAAAATTATTGCACTATCAGTGGCACTTCAACTAGCATCACTTTCACATATTTGTGTGGTGTTCTTTCATCAATTTTTTTTAATTCTAGTTTTGTCTTTCTTTTTCTTTTGTTAATTTTTTTTTTTTGGAAATTATTTGCAGATGCAATATGATTTACATATTGAAATAAATGGGAAAAATCTTGAATCACCTTGTGATCCTATAAATTATAGGACCCTAACATAGGCTCTATCTTGGGATGGAATTCTCCTTGAGATGCCAAGAACACCATTGATCAGTAGTCTTAGATCATCTATTTTTGTTCTCTGCATTTGACTTATTCATTGTTGTTGTAGTTATGTTGACAGATTGATTAGGAGCTCACGACCTTCTCCTTGGGTTTCAACTTCTGATAATAAGTCACCCACTTATGAAAATACAAAGTAAATGATATGTACACTGAATCTTGTGAAGAATTAAACTATGATCATGAAAAACAATGTTTTAGCATTCTTCCATTGACTAGTCCATCAGACAGATCTACTTCATTCATATCTTGCAAGAAATAAGCATTGTTACCTCTATAAGCATAGATTTTATAAGGACCTTGCCATAAATAATAAAATTTCCCATGCTTACCCTTCTCTTCTCTCCTGAAATCCCATTTTAAAACATTGTATCCCAACTTAAAATCCTCATCTTTTGTTCTTCTGTCATAAATTTTCTTGACACTTTCCTGAACTAGTCGAGTGTTATTGTAAACTTATTCTCTGGTCTGCTACAACTGTATTGTCTGATTAATCCTCCTTTGAATTTAATTGGCTTCCACTTCTAATTCTTGTATCATTTTCATAACAGGGACACTTAGAGAGGTTGGAAAAAAAAAACATCCATTCCATAAACTAGCTGGTAAGGTGAAAGACCAACTGCCTTATTTGTGGTAAGTCTATCAGCCCATAGTGCATTGACTAGCTTGCTGTGCCATGATTTCTTATTATCTTGCAACAGTTTTTTGATGAAATTAACCATAATGTTATTGGAATATTCTTCTAACCCATTCCCCCAAGGGTAATAGGCAGTAGAATGTCCCAAAGTGATATGATATTTGCTACAAAAATCCACCATCTTCTTGGACTTAAATGTTGTTGCATTGTCAATGATAATTTTCATGGGACAACCAAACCTTGAAAGAATATTACTTTCTTAAAATTTAATAATCACTGCATTAGTAGCTTGCCTTGTAGGTATTTCTTCAATCCACTTGGTGAAGTAGTTAGTGGCAGTGAGAATCCATTTAGGTTGGGCTGAAGACGAAGGATTTATCTCTTCAATGAAATCCAAACCCAATTGCTAAAATGGAGTCTCTGCTAAAATTGGCTTCAAGGGAAAAGGAAAACGTTTCCTTTTGCCTTAAAAAAATTGGAATTTGTGACAGGAGATAACTCTTTTATGTACATCAGGAAATAAAGTAGTCCAGTAGAAACCTACTCTAAGGATCTTTTTAGCATTAGTTTTACAGTATAAATGCCCACCACAATATCCTTCATGAAAGTCCTGTATTGCTTTATCTGCTTCATTTTTCAAAATGCAGTTTAGCAAAATTCCACTAACAAATTTCCAATAGAGATTATTATCTAAAATAAAAACTTTCACGGCTTTGAGTTTCAAAATTCTAGCCTTAGTTTTGGTCAAACCAGGAGGAGCTTGTAAATTCTGTAAAACAAAAATCAGATATGCATACCAAAGAGAGTTTGCAAAAATCTCAAATACTTGTGGAGTCACCTGCTCTTCTTGTTCATCCAATACAGCTACAAAATTTAGATTCAAAGCATGAAAATTAGATTCAACCATTAATTTAGCTAATCCCTAACCTTTAATGAACTTAGTTGTTTTGATCTCAAAATCATATTCAAGAATAATGGCAATCCATTTACTTCTTTTCCCATCAGTACCATTTTGGGATAGCATGTCCTTCACTACAACATTAGGAACATATGCAATTACATGGGAATGCAGAACATATACTCTGAAATCTTTAATGTCTTTCACTAAACAAAACACTTGCTTTTCCATGATGTTGTAATTTAATGCAACATCTCTTAAGGCTTTTCTAAAGAAAGTAATGGGATGTTCATGTCCCTCATTATTCTTCTACAAGAGAACTACTACAATGGTATGCTCAGATGTAAATGAAAATATGGGGAAATCCTTAGTGACATCATGACTAATTAACACACGGGCTTGTGTTAAGGCTTGTTTTACCTGGTCAAATGTCTGTCTTGCTTCATTGTTCCATTTCACCTCAGTGTCCTTTCTTAGCATGTTAGTTATATTTCTTAGAAGTTCAACTAAGTTAGGGATAAATATCCTTAAGAAATTGATTTTTCCAATAAAAGACTAGAGTTCCTTTATATTCCTAGGATGATCAATTTTCTGAATAGCTTCAATTCTAGTTGGATCAATCTTTATCCCATCTTTTGAAATTATGTGGCCTAAGAGTTTTCCTTCTTCCAAGCCAGATGATGTTTTCTTTGGATTCAAGGAAATACCAAATCTTCTACACTTCTTGAAGACTCTTCTAAGGTGAAGTAAATGTTTCTCATTTATTTTTGGGAAACATTGATGTCATCCAAATATATGACTATGAATCTACCTATTTCACCAGCAAATGCAATGTCCATGGCTCGTTGAAACATAAAACTAACCTTCGTTAAGACAAAAGGCATCTTCACATACATGAAGGTATCTCAGGGTGTGGTGAATGTTGTTTTCTCTTGATCTTCAGGATTTACTAACACTTGATTATAGCTAGAGAGACCATCTAATAAAGAAATTCTACTTGAGCCAACTAATTTTTGCAGAATATAATCCATTTTTGGTAATGGGTAGTTGTCTTTAAGTGAAACTTTATTAAGGTTTATGAAATGTACACAGAGTCTGATTTATCCTATTTTATTTCTAGTTGGAACTAAGTTTGACACCCAGTTAGAGTACCTTAAAGGCATTATGCTCTTAGCATCATACATATTTTTGACTTCTTTCTCAATTAAAGGCATCAATACTGGGTTTATCCTCCCGAGTTTCTGTTTGAAAGGTTTATGACCTTATTTTACAAGAATTTTATGTTGTATTATGTTGGTCTCATAAGATTTAAGGTCTTCATAACTCTATGCAAACACATCACTAAATTCTCTGAGCAAGTCTATATATTTCTGCTTTTCAGTAGGAGGCAATGATTTGGACAATTTTACAATTCTTGGTTCTTTCTTAGTTCCTATATTACAGTCTTCAACCTCAACTCCAGTGGGTTCTATTTTTGGTTTTTTGGCTACATCATTGAAATCAAACAATTATTCTAAGGGAACCAAGCCTCTAGGGAAAACATTGTGTTTTAATTGCAATATTTCTAGTTCATCTAGTTCATGATCTAATTCAATCTTATTTACAAGTTTATCTACATTTTTATCTACTTTAAGATCTACTTCTATGTTTTCACACTCAAATTCCTCTTTTGATTGAAGAAAATTTTCAATCTGTTTATCGTTTCCAAAAACCTGACAATATTTGATATTATCTGGAACAATTGGTTTGTTTTTTACCTCCACAGTGTATTGATGGCTGGGACGATAAGGCATTTTGTAGGTGCTGGCTGATGTAGCCAGACCATCAACTAGGATGTTCTACCCTCCAGGGATCAGAGACAAGTCACACTTAGGAAAACATTGTAAAAAATCAAGGGCAACAATTTTGTAAGCCCTTAATCTGGGGTGTTTAGCTGAGTATTCCCTGTTAATCTATTTTATTATTAATTTTGAATCTCCACGAATGAAAATGATCAAAGAACCTAACTTCTTCAATAATTGCAAGCCTAGGAGGAGGGCTTCATATTGAGCTATATTGTTTGTGCATTGAAAGTTAAGTTTATATGAATGACCCTAAGTATAATTGATAGTGAATTTTGAAATCCAGACACCTGCTCCAGAACCTTCTTTACTAACAACTCCATCAAAATCTAAATTCCATAGGGGTTCATCTGATTTTTTTATCTTCCAGCTCCTCAGAATTAGATTCCTCAATTTTGCATAAATCAGTTAGTGAATTTGCATTTTGTTCATTTATGTTTCCATCATTATACAAAATGAAAGAATCTAGATCTGAGTGTACTAAATATAGAGGATAATTGTGTGGTTTATCTTGACTACTGACCATGAATTTCATGAGGGTTTCCCTATATAATATTCTTGGTTGACCAAACACTCAGATAATAGCATAGGTCATATCCATTTGAAGAGTTCCTTGCAGTTTGGCTCCCCATGAGCGAGAAAGTAACGTTGTATTTGGGAGGTAGGTTAGCAACCAATATATCCATTACCAAACTCTTGGATGGTATTTGTGCTAAATTGACACACAAGTCCTTAATGAGACCTAGGCACTTTACTCTGCTGGAATCAAAAGAATACAGATCTTTATATGGCCTAGTTATACCCAACCCTAATTTCTCCATAATAACTCTCGGGATAAGATTGTGGGAATCCCCTGAGTCAAGCATTGCTACAACTCCTTCTTGAGGTTTCCATCAACTTCAGGCCCAAAAAATATTTTTGGTTTATCATTTGAAACATTAACTATGTTTGAACCTTCTACTACATTGAAAACCTTTAACACTTGTGATCTATATGAATCCTTATTCATTAATTTTGTTAGAGGTATGGACACCCTCAATTTTGTCAACTCATGTTCCACACTAAATGATGTTGGAGTTTTGTTTAAATCTTGTTTTTCATCTATATCCTTTTGAAAAGGATCCATTTGTTGGCTGGTAGTAGGAGTATCAGTTTGAGTTACTCTAGAAATAATGGGTGGTATCTTTTGTGTCTGGGTTTCTATATTATTTTTCAAGGAATTCTCATAATTTTCTTTAGCAGAAATATCAGTTGCTTTTCTATTTAAAATTTTAGTGGGTTAGTTAGTAGTACTATCATTTGTTTTTCTATTTCTCAAGTTGTACTTCCTATGGACTTCCATGATTTCATTTTCAAAACCTAACTTGTATTTTTCTTATTCATTTAGATCTACTTTATGTTCAGGAAATTGAAAAAGTTCTTGTTCCTCTTGAGTGAAAAACATATAACCATTATCATTTACTCCCATCAAATTAATCTGGGCTTCATCAGGGTCTCCAAGAATTTCTCCTCCACCATATTGTTGTGCCATACACAAACCCACCCGGCACCCACCCACCCACCCCCCAACCGCCCACAACCCCCCCCCCCCCCCCCATTTTAATCTTACTCTAAATATGCTAAATAAGAAAATAGGGCTCCCTTTAGATGATAAAAAGGAATAAAACCTTTTGAGTAAAATAGATTTTCATACTTTTCATGTAATATTTCTTTTATGAGTTTTTGGAACCACTCATCGTAAATCACAATCACCGAAGGCCAGTATACATCCATTAGAAAAGTAAGTGATGTGATCAAGGTCATCGCAAAATTCCTCATCATAAAGTTTTAAAGTGAAATGATCCATTTATAAATATGTGATGCGATAAAACTATCACATTTTGCATATCGCTAATCCTAACGAATAAGTTATGGCACTCCATTGAAACTTTGCGATGCGATAAAGCTTTCGCATATCTCATATCATCGATCCATAGGGAAGCATTGAAACCCCTCTATTGAAACTTTGCGATGCAAACTATATGTGACAACTCATCACTCATCGCAATCGCAACAATTCAAAGAACTCTTTGGAATATAACATTTGTAACTCCCGATTTGCGATATGTGATGGCTCTACAAATATCAAAATAATACAATCACAATCACAAAATCGTAGAGTTATGGCACCTGTTTTAAAAGGACGCTTGGAAAACTTGCGACGTGATATATATTAATTTGACGTTAAAGTTTCATGTTATGGGGTTACAGTAAAGCATTAAGAGGTAGTTATGATCGCAATCCTTTACAATTTCATCCTTCATGACAATGTACAATAAGAAATCCTTTGCATATAATGTTGCGTTACTCTGATTTTAGTCTATAATTAGTTGTATTGGCTGCTTTCAAAGTTTTTTCCTGTTTCACTCCTCTTTCTCATTTTGCAAAGTAAATCCAAAATTTCACAGTCAGTCAAGATGTCTAAGAAAGCTCGAAAGACATAGACTCCTCCTACAGTGGAAGAAGGACAAGGAAATTTGGTGTTAATCTTAGATACTACATGTCAAGGCTGTGGTAAAATCTTGTGGGAATGCATATACGTTTTGATTGAAAAACAATATCCGAAGGAGATAGAAGAATAAGGAACAACTGATGGAGTTGAGGGATTAGAAAACACGCTCAATGATTTGGCTAGCTCTTTCCTCCATCAAATAGCAGCCCATGCAAAGGTTTTACCATATAATGATATGGTAAGATGGGTAATAGGGAGCATTAACATAACGGATAGAAATTTCTTCACAACTGATGGAAGGATGTTTGGATCCTTCAAATCTGAACACGTAAAGAGAATGTATCACTTGCCAGATCCCCAACAATAATACAACAAAGCATTCCTGGAAGCCTTTGCGAAGGAGAATTAGATTGAATCAGACCCTATCAGGCAATGGAGACACTTTCCTAACAAGCACAAACACGAATCATTCGGTATGTATTATGTGGACTCCTTAGCATCTCCATATTGTTATGCTGCTGCTATGATATGTAGATTCCTTGGAAGCCTCAATTTTGCTAGGTTTTCTATTAAAGTGGTTCCATTGATAGAAGCAGTGGTAAACTCCTTTGTTATGGATTAGGAAACTATCCTGTCTGACAAAATGGCTAGTCAAATACTGGATTATAGGAGGAATAGATATATCACTACCAGAATTGTGCCCCCATTCTATATGAGTGCTTACATAGTTGATACAATTTGTTTTAATTCCGACTTCCCCATCTTAGGATGGAAATGGACTGCTCATGACCCAATCCCCATTCATATTTACCATAAATATTTATGGAAGTCCAAATACAAGAATCCTTTGTACAAGATTTGCCATGGTTTTATCCTTCTTGTCCATCAAGCCATCTTTAATAAACCTGCCCCTTGGCTATTTGACAAGGCTAGCATTGATTTAACCTCAATAGGAAGTTGGTTCGAGGAAGAAAGTTTCACCTATGTCAGGGTTTTTGGCAGCATTACAGATCCTCATGTCCTTCCACTTTACATTTCGGATAAGCTATTAGCCAAGGAAGTAGCCTATCATATGGTGGAAAAAGGGATGACTAAAAATCTTAAAGACTCCAAGAAACAATTATGGTCTGCCTTTCCTCTTCGCTATGGCACCTACTCATTACATGACCTTAAACGTGCTGAGAAAGAAGCAAAGAATACAAAGGATCTCAACTTAGCTGTTATCCCTAAAAGACAATATGATCCAAATAAGATCGTTTTCAACTTCACCACTCAAATGAAGCTTACTAAATTCATACATGAGGAAGATGAATTTGATGACCTATCTGCTTCAGCAGAGTTATTCTCAACAGTAAGTCATTTAGAATTATTCAAATTGGGGGTTGAGAAAATGGAACAATTCATTAAATACAGGACACAGAGGTTACTGATAGTACCTTTAGATTTATTAAATACTACACCAATCATTCAACAAGAAAAGCATAATGGAGAGCAGGTTATTGAAAAGATTTTTGGAGCAGTTGAAACAAGTAATAAGCACAGTGAACAACTAAACATCGATAATCACATTGATCCCATATTAATTAAATAATGGGAGCAATTTGATCAACATATCAAAAGCTAGAATGATTCTTAAAACATCATCACATCAGCGCCTCCCGAAACACAATGACCCATCATTCCTGATATTGTGGTTCAAGAGACAACAAGCAAAGGCACAACTAAAAAAGAGATAGAAATAATCCCTGAAAATCCTAAGGAGAGATTACAATAGACATTGAGGAAATTCCACCCTTGGATGTGTTTTACAGCCCAAAACACGGGGTTGTAGTCAAGAGGCAGAGAAAAAGGAGGAAAATAGACTAAACAACATCCACTACTCCTCAATCTGAATTCATGAATGTTATATGGAAAGAGTCAGAAGTCAATCCCACTAAGGATTTGAACAAGCTATCTCAATTTGTAGGGGCATACACAACTGCTACAATTGATAAAGCAACTGAAGTTAATTAATTGATCAAAGAAAAGGATAAAAATATTAATTAGCTTGAAGAACAATTGACAGTAGAACATCAAAAGATTAATCCGCTTGAGGAACAATTAGTAATAGAAAAACAAAGGATTGAACAACTTGAAGAACAGGTAGCGATAGAGAAACATAAGAGTGAGCAGCTTCAAGAATAGTTGAACCTGGAGAAACAAAAAATTGATCAGCAAGACATTCAAAGGCAACAACAACTAACCCAAGAACTCAAGAAGCTTAAATTAACACATCAACAAGAGATAAAATCTAAAGAGAGCAAATCACACAGCTGCAATTTTCCATGGAACAATTCAAAGAATGTCCTAAGGTTGAAGAATTTAAGAAGGAAGCCTTAGAAGCAAATAAAGGTTTATCTCAGCAGCTGAATCTACTTTTCCAGAAAATATCTCTTATTGATCCATTATGCATCACAACGAAATCATTGATTGACCAAGCAGTCAATACCAGGTTAGAATTTGAAGATGCGGATGATAAAGTCACAGATTATCTCTCCTAGCAAAGCATTGAAGATGGAAGGGCTACTAAATTACCTAAAATTAAAGAATCTCATAAAAAAATATTGTTTGCAGAATGGGAAACACAGTTGATAAAGACAAAAAGAGCTACATCCAGGGCCATAAATATAATGAATAATGTTATTGAGCTGGTGAATGATAACATATATAGTGCCAATCTAATTTTGGATTGGTCCCCAGGAAATCTTCCAAAGGCGAAAGTCTTAGAGAATCAATGGAAGCTAGCTTTGGACACAAAGGAAGAACAACTCAACATAGTACAAAGTCTTAGGATGCACATTTATCCTTTTTGGTCAAACCACACAGTCAACAGATGACTATCAAGTGCCTTGTTGATGCTGTTGATCAAATGATGCTTGAGGTCTCAGATGCCACATACGCAAGTCAGTTACACACTAGGTTGAGTCATCCTCCAGAGATCCAAACAATGCTTTTGATTTGTCAGTTGAAGCTACAAGAGAAAAAATAGATGCAATGAATCTCTTTAAAGGTTATCACAATTCTATTTTTGAAATTCAAATCCCATATTTTGATGAAGACAGTTACAACAACTCTCAACAATTTTTATAGACTGTTTGTTTTTAATCTTACTATAAAGACCCTTTCATGTCATTTTAGAAAGGGTCCTCAATTTGTATAAAACTAGACTTGAGAAGTTTTCACTTCTACACTTCTTAATTTATTTTTTTATAAAATCTTTGGATCAAGGTTCAGACTTGTTGTAAAGGATTTTCGTAAAGACTTGCATTTTTGTATCTTTTTGGATTTCTCAGAATAAGAAGATTGAACCAGACTATTATTTTGCATAATGAGGCCCAAACATATATGGTACTTTTATCATTATTATTTTCATCTTGTTTTATGCAATCATTCAGTCCGTTGATTTACTATTGTTGATATATGCTCATGTTTAAAATAGCTCTATATTATTTCGCTTTCGAATGATCTAGAATTGTTAATTTTGTATACATATGTTAATGATTAATATTATTATGCTATGCAATATTTTTTCACATTACATTGTTTAAATTCTTATGCAAAGTAATAATATGTTAAATGCATCTTTCTGTAGGTGAGTGAATAATCTATATTATCATTTGTCTGCTAGGAATCATTAAGAATCACATTGTTATGAAGTTACCCGGTTTTTTTTTTGGTTGTGATTCACAGACACCTTGGTCAATGGGTGGTCACTACGTCCACAGAAAAATCTGTGCTGATCGACCTTGAAGGGAATCTAGCTCTGCGGCCCACTAGTAAGGCCTAACCCTAAGGGCATCGAGTAGAATGGACCCTGTGACCTCCCGATCGGCAAGGCACTGATTTTGACCAACTAAGCTAACCCTTGGGGCTTAAGTTACTTGGGTTATATAGATATATTTGTACATTTTAGAGATTATAGATTAAACCACGTATCATTTTTTATACACTTAAAACATCCATTCATCAAATCATACCTTATTGGGAAATTAGTCCCGTACTATCCAGTCAGAGCCACCACACCAAATGGAAAAGGATCTATATTAAGGTCTGGACTGGGTGGTTATCCCCCAATGTTGGTGCTATGATTTTCGAGGCATCAAATTTTTTGGCGCTATAAGGAGGACAACTATGAATGGCTAAAAAAATTCCATCTAAATCTAAAATCCATTCAAGGAGTCGATCCCCTTCAAAAACTCCTGCAACTTCTAGATCACCATCTAAAGTTTCATCTTCATGATCTGAAGTTGAGAAGTCACCTCCAAAATCTCCTAATGTAATTTCTAAAGTACTCTCTTCAAATTATAATCCAGAATCCCCTAAAGTTCAATCCTTGATCAAGAAATTGGAAGAAATTTCAATTTCAGCAAAGAAATTTGAAAAATCTAAAGCATTTGAAGGAAGTGCTACTTCATTCTTACAACCAACAAGGATCTTGACTCATGCTCAGAGTGAAAAACTTGGTGTTCCTCCTGTTGAATTACCCCTTCCACCTTATAAGAAGAAAACCAATAAAACTGAGTTGCAATCTTCAACTAGCGAGATTTTTTCCAGTTCACCTCCACAAACATATTCTTCTCCTTCAAATCCTGTTATCATCATCCCCGTTTCTCGATCTACCTCCTCATCTCTTCTATCGCCTTCATCTTCACTTCAAACACCTCCATCACCCACATGAACTCTTCCTCAAGCTCATATGGCACAAAGAGCTTGGACAAATCCTAGAGCTATGGAGATGCCAACACCCTTACATGATCTTCCTAAACACCATGAAAGATGGCTTCCTAAATACAATCCAGATGATGGATAATCAGCTAAAGAATACCTAAATAATTTCATGTTAGCCATCAATCTCAATGGAGTTACTGAGGAAGATTGTGTAGTTAGATTGTTTCCTTACACACTCCAAGGGTCAACTGGTTCTTGGTATTTTTCCCTACCATCAGCGTCTATCACTAGTTGGAACATGTTTGAAGAACAATTTTTGTCCAAATTTGGGGATGATCGAACAACTGCTATCTTGATTAATGATCTTTCAAATATCAAGCTTAAACTTGATGAAGAAGTCAAAGATTTCAATTCATGATTTAACAAATTATTGCGCAAAATCCAAAATGACTCAAAACCTGGTGAAGATGTACAAATTGAATGGTATATTTCAACATTACCCTCTAATATGGCTATTTTTGTGGATAGAGCAAATAAGCCAACTCTTTTAGAAAATTTGAAAGAAGCATTGTCTGTTGAAAAAAGAATAGTAGCTCTAGATAAGAAAACTGCACAAGAAGATAGGAAAACTAAAAAGGTTACATTCAAAGATGAAGCAAGGAAGAAAGCAAACAAAGATCCATATGATATGGAAGGCTTACAAAAGGTTCTTAAAACTATGTCAAATGAGATGGTAGAGATAAAAAAGCAAGTAGATGAATCTTCAACAAAAAGACCTTTTAGGAATTTCAAAAGAAATCAAACAACAAATCCTAAGCCTCCAAACACTATATCAAATGTAGAATCAAATCTAGACGATGAGGAAGAAGAAGATACAGTCTTATCAGCTGAAGAAACAGAGGAGGAAGAAACAACTGAATGTCATGGAATGTGGGACTTTATTTTACCCAACTCTGACGATGAAAGTGAACAAGAAGCACTACCAGTAAGTACCGAAGTAAAGGTCCCATAGAACCTAATTAGTCAAATCAAAAGAGAAAAAAACAGTTCGTGTTACACAAGAGAAAGTCCCTGTAAAGAAAACTCCAATTTCAAAACCCCAAATGTAATCATCTTCATCCAATCCCCCATCATCACTAAAAACTCTAGTAGTTTCAGACTCCATGGATTATAACATAATTGAAGATATGAAGAAGACTCAAGCAAATATTTCTCTATAGGAACTTAGCAAACTCAAACATCAGCAAAAGTTGTTGCTTAAAGAATTAAATGCAGTACCTTCTTCTTCTCTTCCAACTGGTGTATTATCCAAGGCTGCCAAAGGATTGGGTAGACCAACATCTGATAAAGTAGATTCTACCGATGTCGTTTTAATTGGGGACATATCGAATTCTTATACTTCTTTTCTTTGACACATGAAATTTATAATAGAAATTTGCATAACTATTTGATTGATTTAGGAGCTTCATAAAAAATAATGCCAACATCAGTTTGTTCCAAATTAAATATTGAGCCTCAAAAGTCTGCTGTTCATATTGTTCAATTGGATCGAATAAAGGTTCAAGTTTTAGGAGAAATAAATTCAGTTACTATCAGACTATCTGTTGATCCAAAAGTTCTTCAAATAATTGATATTTTAATTGCTGACATCCTTGAGTTTTATGGTTTAATTCTTAGCAGAGATTAGCTTGAAAAGCTTCATGGTTATATTTCAACTGAGTGGTCTCACATGTGGCTGCCTTATAATGGGAAGCCAAATCAAATTAGAATTGACTGTAAAAAACACTTGACTCACACAGTGACTGAATTTGAAGAAGATAATGAATCAATAGCCTTCAATAATAACATTGTTGGAAACTATTCAACTGAATAATTTTTTTGGAATTTTGATGCTCAACAATTACCTTTTTTGGTCAATAATGTCACATCACAAGTTGAGAAACTTTCACAGAACAATACTTCTAAGTGTGTGAATGTTGTAGATAACCTTGTAAATAAAACTGCAGATAAACCTATAGATAAGCCTTTATTTTGGTCTTTATACTTTGATGGATCTAAATCTATTGATGGTGCAGGAGTAGGATGTATTTTAGTAAGTCTTGAAGAAGAAAAAATAATGTTATCATGCAGGTTAGAATTTGAATGTACCAATAATACTGCAGAATATGAAGCCTTGATTCAAGCTATTTATAAAGCAAGAGGTCTTAATGTGAAATATCTGAAAGTGTTTGGTGATTCCGAAATAGTGATAAAACAGGTGAGAAATTCTATCCATTGTCTTTCAGGAAACCTTAAACATTATCAATCACTTGCTCAAGATCTTATTTCTCATTTTCTAGCATTTGATATCTCTCCTATTACCAGATCACAAAATGCGGTAGTAGATCTCCTGGTTAATGTAGATTCTAGGCTACTTCCATCTGATGATTATAGTACAGATAGATTTTGTGTTGAATTGACTTTTGGACCATCTATCCCTGATAATATCATCAACTGGTGTGTGTTAAATCATGATAAAGATATATTGAATTTCTTAACATTTGAGGAATCTTATGATGTTATTATGAAACCAGCTCACAAAAAGATAGCAAAGATAGATCAATGCCTTAGAATTCAGTCTCTTCGAGGGGGAAACCTCCTTTACATTACACAAATGAATGATTCTTTGATGATTCAAATGACAAAACCTCCTTTCTATATATATGAGTCTAAGGATTCACAATATAACCCAGCCGACCTAACAATAATAATATAAGGGCACAAAAATAACAATAGAGGGATTCTATGGGGCACAATAATAATAATATGGGGACAATAGGGGCACAA
>APFE031121080.1:95441-116197 GCA_000404065.3 Pinus taeda | reverse complement strand
ATTTTGGGCAGTGGATAGTTGTCCTTCAATGAAACTTTATTGAGATTTCTGAAATCAATGCATAAGTGAATCTCACCTGTCTTCTTCCTTACGGGCACCAAGTTAGGGATCCAATCTGAAAATCTGATTGGCACAATGATCCCTGATTTGTATAACCTGTTGATCTCATTTTCAATAGATGGCATCAACTTTGGATTTAGCCTTCTCAACTTTTGTCTGAATGGCTTTTGATTGGGCTTGATGGGTATAGTGTGTTGAATTATACTGGTGTCATATGTATTTATGTCGGAATAGTCCCAAGCAAACACATCTGCAAATGAAGACATCAAACTGATATATTTGTCCTTGATCTTTGGCAGCAATGCTTTGGAAAATTTTACCAATTTAGGATTTGTAGTTGTCCCAATATTGACCTCTTCAACACCCCTCTCTGTTGGCTGCAATGTTGGCTTGCGGGCTACAACATCTTGATCAAAGAGTTCTTCTAGAGGTATCAAGCCTTTGGGAATAACGTTATTCTTTAGCTGCAACACGTCCATTTCATTGATCTGCATTTCATCTGTACCATTACCTTTTCCATCGTCATTTTCTTCATCAATTGAGGTCTCTTTGAACTTGCCTTTGTTTTGCACAAAATCATCAATCTCCTCATCATCTTGGAACACTTGCCAATATCTCTGATTGTCTGGAACGGTTGGACGATGCTTGACATGAATTTCGAATTTGTTACTAGAGTTCATTGGGATCTTCAAACTACTCGCTACCTTAGAAAGAGCATCAACAATACTGTTTTGTATACGAGGCACACATGTCAAGGTGTATTCTGAAAATAATTTCAAAATGTCTAGGACTGCATTACGGTAGGCCTGCATCTTGGGATGCTTTGCTTGATATTCACCTCTGACCTACTTGATAACCAATTTGGAGTCACCATATACTGAAATCCTCTTGGCATTCATCTTTCTTAGAATCTTTAGGCCAAAAATCAGAGCTCCATACTCAACTTCATTATTTGAACACTCAAAATCAAACTTGTAAGAGCATACCCGTATGTTACTAGGGACTTTGTTTGGGGCGGAGAAAGGACTGCGTACCCAAATTCCAATTCCAGAGCCATCATTTTCCACTTCTCCATCGAAATCCATGGTCCACAAACCTTCTTCCTCCTCTTGCAAGTGCTGGAAATATGTTTTTTGTGCCTTGTCTGCTCACTGTCCATTGCTTTTAGCTGATTTCCCAACGATGTTCTCCTGTTCTTGTTCTTCTTTCTTCAAAACTTCTCTGAATTTTTCTGTTATTTCCGGAATATCATCTGCTTCTACCAACTGACTATCTATATCATTTAAACTATTTGAATACAAAACAAAAGACTCTAAATCTGTATGTACATAGTTAATAGGATGATTTATCGGTTTCTCCTTGCTTGTGATCATGTACTTCATTTTTTGTTCCCGATACAATTTCCTCATTTGTCTAAATACTGGAATCGTTGCATAGGAGAAATCTAGCTGTAGTGTCCCCTTTTAGTTTCGCTACCCAAGACCTGGAAAGAAGCATGCCAAACCTTGGAGGAATGTCTACTACCACAACATCCATCAAAACATTCTTCATTGGGAGCTGATCCAAACTCACCACCAAGTCTTTGATGAGACCTATACATCTTACTCTACTGGAATCAAATGAATAGAGATCATGATATTGCCGGGTGATGTCTAGACCAAGCTTATCCATGATTGCCTTGGGCATGAGATTGCGAGAAGCTCCGGAATCGAATATGGCGTTATGTAACACAAAATCATGCAACCTTAAATTGATGTAAAAAGGTGGCACATCACTATCAGGAGACTCACCATTTGATGCTAGCCCAAAAATCATTTCAGGTTGATCATCTTCGACATTCATCATGTCGGACATTGGGTCCAAATTCAACATTTTAGATACTTGTCCTTTATAACTATTGTTCTTCAATATTTCAGTCAAGGGGATGGATATCTTTAGTTTAGAAATCTCATTCTCTAAATTGAAAGCGGGAATCTTTTCTACCTCTTTGACTGGGATTTCTTTCCTCTCCCTTTCTTTAGATGCAACTTGCTGATGTGATGGTTCTACTGATGTTGATTTGCTACTCTCTGGATCAACCACCTCCTTTCCTTTCCTTTGTGTAACTGCTGGATCATTCTTTGATGCTTCAACATCCTTCTTTTTTTGAATGGGTCTAACCGGCACATCTCTATTTCTAAGTGAATACCGCTGCTGCTGGGCAGACAAACCATTCATGTAGCCTCTTTAGTATTCATCTAATTTCTCCTCCAAGACGCTGTCGCTTGCTAGAATGAAGTCTACATCTTTGTGTGCAGCTGAATTCTCTACATACTCCTCCTCTTCAGTGAGATAAGTAGGCAAATCATTAGGAGTAAAGAGATGATTTTCTTCACCTATTACATTCTTGTCTTCATCTGATTCTTGTCCATGCACAAAATTTTGCTGCAAAGGTGTCTGTACTGGTTGTTGTGCAATCGGCTCTTGAGCTCGCTGATCTCTCTGTCTTATTCTATACTGTGGTTGTTGCTGGCCACAGAAGTTAGGATTTCTAACTTGTGGCTCCAGTTTGTCAAGTTTCACTCTTTCTAGCATCTGCTCTACCTTCTGAAGTAGCTAATCTACAGAGGAAGATTCTTCCTTTGCAGTGACCTTCTTCTCTGCTTCTGCTCTAGCTCTCTTGGTCAGCAGATTTGCTTCAACGCTAAACGCTATCTTCTGCATGTCTTCCATTGTGGCCGGTTCTCTTTATCTCAATTGATAAGCCATGTCAGCATCAAAACCGTCCGGGAACTTCAACATGGCTAGTCCCATAGGTGGCCTTAGATTATCTGGAATTTCATTATAAACTGTATTGAATCTAGTGCAATAATCTTGGACAGACTCACCAGTGTTTCTTTTGATTTGCTCATATTCGGCTAGAATTTGAAGAGGATTCTTTTTCACTTCCCAATGGTTCAAAAATTGTCTTTGTAAGTCAGCCAAGGTAGCGATACGAGCAACCAGCAAACCTATGAACCATTTCCTCACTTCACTTGCAAATGTCTGTACAAAAAGTCTCATTTCCACATTCTCCGCAACGATCTCATGCAGTTCATAGAAATCTGCCATTCTGTCCACATGTTGCTGAGTAGTAATGCCATTAGGAGTGCCATCAAAAAATGGGATTTTGCTTTGGTAATCAGCGGGCATATCATCTAAAACTTGAGGCAAAACAAGAGGTGCAAAACAGGCAACCATCACTCTTGGTGGATTTGTCCTCGGAGGTGTTGGTGGAGTGTGCACAATTTTTTAAGGGGCTAACAATTGGAGTTTGAAGATGAGCTACTATGTAGTTATCGATAGACTGGTTAGCCATTTTCGTCTCCAAGTCTACAAGAAACTGTGGATTGTGGACAATAGAGTCAACCACTCTTTCAGACTTGGTTTCGAACAATGATAATTCAAACTGCTCATCAAACTCTAGCTCTTCAATATACTAAAAAAATTTCGGGCATGAATGGGATTTGAGCACGGGCGATATAGAGCTTTCTTGATGACAAATTATTGGAATCAAATTGGGATTTTCGTAGATGTGTGGAGGGCGGGATCTAGATTAGCTCTAGTGAATCTTCTAGAAGCCAGCGTACTATTGAGAAAAATCAAAGGACACAACCAACTTTACTCAGCCTATCAAATCCTAAAATTATCATATGGAAGCTTAGAATTAGTAAGAAGCAAGGGGATTGATTTGTCCCTAGCGGAGTTGCCACTATGTTAACACCTAAATCTACCTTAGCCTGAAAGAAGGCAAAATTCCGGGTAACCACAAACCGCGCTCAGTCTGGTAGCTAGCCCTAACAGAATAAGAGAGGGCTCTCTCCGAGTCACACTCAGTGAATAGATAAATGAAAAGGCCTGAGATGACTTACAATGAACTATTTATCTTAGGCTAGTAATTGAATATGAATACAAGAAGTGATTTTTATGAATGACTGTGTTTCTGGGATGATATGGGACCAATGGACCTCAATGAAAATAGAACTTAATACAAAGGTACGGATTACTTCGTGAGGCAAGGTAGGCGGGAAGCCTAGCAATTTAGTTTAAGATAGTGTGGAATGGAGAGATTGATTAAGAGATCAAAAGGGCATGGACAACATGAATCCTTTTCAACAGAAGAATGAACACTGAACATGAAATTTTCCCACAGGCAGAGCAATAAAATTGAATTCTACCTTAGCTAACTCAGGAAACTTCACTGGAAAAGAATATGAAATGAACTATGAAACATAACAAGATACATATGAAACATAAGAGACACATTTTATACACTCACAACCACATGAATCTCATGAAACAGAGCCACTGCCTTTCATTAATCCTCTGTAAAAAATATACAATGCAGAAACAAAGTTTCTTTCCCATAGTCTCCGAGAAGTTACAAGTCAACCAACCCTTTGCAAATGGTTTGCATACAATATATATAATTTTCCATGAAGAGATAGAACGCCCAAGGGTTGAGGAGTTACCCAAATCATCACAAAATGAAGGTGGATAGCCAAACATCAGCTACAGGTGCAGCGCCACAAACATGACAAATGGCTTGGGTGGCCCTTTGCCTTCCTTTGCCACTTGGATAGATGCCCATCTGGAGTGAAAGTGCTTTAATAGCCACCTATGGTGTCAAAAAATGAAGTGTATATGAGAGGGCCCACATATGAAAAGTTGCGAAGCGAAATTTCGCGAAACAGAGGTATTTTGGGCCTTTTTTCCTATATGCGCTGCACCCTTTTCTGTATACATCGTGCCACTTTGAGGCCAGTTTTGAGGTACTTGTAGGAGTCCAAAATATTCCCAAGTGTGCTTGTTGGAAAGCTTGTCCTATCTAATTTCCAACCCAAGTATAATTTTTGAATTTGGAGCTCATTTGCCCCTCCAATTCGTCATTCTCCCAATACTGCTTCCTGTGTGTCAAAATAGGGGCAGTGAGGCCATTTGTTTGGGTGTTTTTGACCTCTTGGAGACTCAAATCATGCCAAATTTTCTTGCCTGAGTGCCAGTAGTTGTGATTTTTCCTGTTGAATCCAAAAATGAAAACTATTTCTCATTTGGAGCTCCCAATCCTACGCGCCGCGCCGGTGGTGCGGCACGTATAGAGAAAAAACCTGTGTTTGTGCCAAAAAATTTCCATGCAACCAAAATTGTCCCAAAGTTTTTGAAATTTGGGCTGGAGGTTCTCTAAGAGGCACTATGTTGGGCCACAGAAGCTTAAACCAAGATTCGAAGCCGATATTGCTCTTTTTCCTCTTTTGTTGCTCTGCTCAGTTTTGCCTTCAAGCTCCTTATTCGGGCCTTTGCGCTCATGTTCCATGCCCTGTAATGACAAGCCATCCTCCTCAATATGGTTTTGTCCCTATTGGCATTCTCCAACAATCTCTCCAAGTGTAGATTGACCCGCTCTAACCAAGCCTCACGGTCGTTGTTGATCTCTTGCTCCAAGGTAGTGAGCTCGATCCTCCTCTGCTGGGCAGCTTGTCGATTTTCATGGATGCTTTACAGCTCCATGATCTCCTATTGGTCCTCAAGCTGTTTGTTCCTCTACTCCAGATACTTGATGACCCATCTGGCCCTCTCCATATTAAGTATCAAGTCTTGGATCTCCGAGTCCTGCTCCTGAATGGTCATCCTAAGTTTGGCATTTCCTACCTCTGCCTCATCATCCTGAATGAGGATGACATCAGTCTCCTGTACACCTGATGGCCCCTCATCATGAACAGGCTTCTTACCCTTGTCCAGTACCTATGTAGTCAATGCTAGAAGCAAGGTCCCTTCCACCCTAGGTGGAGATAACACTCGCTTTGCTGCTGCAAACAAGTGCCTACTGCCTCTCTGATATGTAACAAAAACTAGCATGGTAGTGGTCTCATGGTGCTCATGCTGATGAGAAGGACCACCCAACTCCTGCCCTAGCTCTGATAGTACCTGTGATGTGCTGAAGAAGTCACGGGAGATGAAGTCCTCCCAAGCAATGCCCTATAATCCCAACTGATGATCTACCAAAATCCGGATAAGAACAAAGTGAAACACACTGTTAAGCTGCTGCTGGGGGGTCTTATGCAGCATGCAGGTGTTCATCCTCTCTATGTTCCTGCATATGAAAAATGGGAGGTTCATCATCCTCACCCTGGTGAAGTGCATGAGCAATTGAATGTGATAAGCATACAGTTGAGAGAACCTCCCCTCACAGCTGAAGTATTTCATGATCAATCTCATGAGTGGAGCATACTCATCTTTCAAGTATCTGAAGGGAAAGACTCTTGTGGGCTCATTCAAGAATCTGGGTTTGATGTAAGGTTCATAGTGTTGCATATCCACCTTCTTCTTTTTATGCCACTGTTCTCCAACATTTGGTATACCTGTTGCCACTGATATAGCTTCGGGTGTCAATGTGAAAGTGACCCCGGCCAAGATAGACTGACCTCCATGTAGATGAAGCACAAATAAACAGGCCAACTCATGATGAACTCTAACATTTGCCACCCTTTGACAAAATTCAAAACATGATAGGTGCTGGAAGCATGACATCACAAGAGGGCATTCTTGTAACTCGGTGAGGGTAGTGGGTTCATCCCTGACATGTTTGCCACTCTTGTGGTGTCTCCTGGGAGCCTGCTCTTCTGAGGATGAGTCACTCTGTGTCTCCATCTCATACTCAGACGAATACTGTGATGTCATGACTGCAATGTGGACTATGATTAGGCTGTCCCTTTGATGACGGTGTGAGGTTGGGTGCATTTGTAATATCTGTTACCGAGGGGAACAATGAAACAGGGAGTGTTAGGAAGGGAGTGATGAAATGGGGATAGGGGTTATAGGGAGAAATTTGTTAGGGATATGGGAGGAGTTTGGGTATTTTGATGGGGTAGGGTTTGGGGTTTTGTGTTGACCAAATAGTGGAGGGATAGGGGAGAGGGTTTGGTAGTAGTTTAGGGCAGGTATTTTAGGAAAAATGAGAGAGGGACGATGGGAAAAGTGATAGGTGAAGGGAAAAGGTGAGTGAAGTGAAACCTTGGCACTAACAAGACATTTAAACAACCCTAGCCATCAATTTCTTGGTGATTTCTTATGGTTGATTTTATACATTTTGGTGGCATTGAAACATCTCTATAAACACCCTATCATTGACAAAATTTGATGAGCAAGTGATTTTAAAGAGCCTACCTCTCAATTTGATAGGCTTCACCAAAATTTGGGAGCTTTTGGGCACTTGTTTTGGCCCTTGTTTGTATGCGTTGCGCGCAAAGCCCAGTGCGCCATGCCCTGGTTATGCGCTGTGCCCTAGGTATGTGCCACACCCTTAGAAAAATTTTACTGTGGGCAGGCTGCGTGTGTGCAGCGCCCTTTGTGTGCACCACGCTCCTGGGTATATGCACCATGCCCTCTAAAGCCACCTCCAACTCATGCAAACGCTCACCAATGCACACTCATGCCTTTACAACACTTCTCCAAGGGTTGTAATAGCACAATGCCTTTGTTTTTGACAAAAAATTGTATATATAGCCTTGGAAGAGATGGGTTTAATTTTTGCCTCTTCAAAAACCCATTTTTCTAATGTTTGAGTTTTGCACTTTTTCACTGACTTTAAAACACACTGATTTTCACTTTCCCTTTGAAATTTTAGATCAAATGATGAAATTTTCAACACTCTTTGTAGGGATTGCATGACAGGACATTTGGCCACGGAAACCATGACTGCATCTGAAAAAATCAACTGGCGACTTTTTGAAAATTTTGTCATAAATGACACTGTTTGACTTTTCTTCAAAATAGAGTTTTGAAGAAGAGTCGAAGTCTGTCTGCATGATGATGAAGCTCTCTGAACCATAACTATGTAAGGGCCTCACTCTGGCCTGCATTGCTTTACTGGACATGTTCAAAGACCAAATTGATGAATTCCTAGACCTAGACCTCGAAATGACCTTTGTCCTTTAAAGGACCAGACCTTGACTGTCATGGACTTTGATGATTATTGACAAAAGACCTGAGCCAGCAGGAACTAGACATGATGGGGAATGACTATCATGACCTTCTCCATCAGATTATAGCATGCCCCTAGCGGGATGCAGCTGGGAGAATGGAGCGGGACACCTAAACATGAAATGCATAAAGAGTTTTTATCTCTGACGGAGGACTGATGAGACTGACTCTAACATTGCTAACCTGAATGCCTTCTCTAATGAATCAGGTTCCCAAAGGCGAAAATCATGTTGGATATTATCCTTTAAAGTCCCTATGAACACATCAATCCTATGCTCCTCTGGAATATTTTTTACCCTTATGTTCAATTTTTGGAACTCCTCAATGTGCTCCATTATTGAACCCTTTTGTTTGAGACTTATCAATTGGCTAAAAAAAGTGTTTCTTTTTGTATCCTCATAATGTGCTGTCATTAATTCCGTAAAAATTGCCCAAGTGATAATTTGTTTATGAGAGAAAAGCCATTGATACCATACAAACTGATTTGGTTCCAAATATAAATTTGCAATATGTCCCTTTTGTGTGTTTTGCACATTATTGAGATCGAAAAATTGCTCCATCTGTAATATCCATGTTGCTGGATCCTTGCCATCAAACTTCCTCATATCGATTTTTGGAATATGGTGGGTATTCGATCCAAAATTAGAGTCTATGAAATCATGATTAACATTTCTTTTGTTCATATCATGAGTTTCCTTTACTACCCTTTCACCATTAGTAAGTATTTCTTGTAGAATATTTGTCAAATCTGTCTTCAAATCTGCCATGCCTGTCTTCAAGTCTGTCTTCAAATATATCTTCAAATCATCCATCTTAGCTTCCATGCCATTCATCTTAGTTCCACACCCTTTATCTTAGATTCCACGCCATTTATCTTTGCTTTTGTTAGCTTTTGTGAGAGTGACATTTGTTGCACTTGGTCTTGTAATTTTGATATATCATGTCGCATTTCTTCTTCTTCTTCTTCATGGGTCATGCTAGAGCTTTCAGGTTGCTTACTAGGTGTTTGCATTTTCTTTCCTCGGGGCATCAGTTACTAATAATAATTATCTACTATGCCCTTTCAATTCCTTCAAAATAATTTTTCAAACCAAGCTTAAGAAAATTTTTTAAAAAATCTACACACTTTTTTTTCACTTTGTAGGAGCTCGATATTTTGCCTCTAAGGTATCACTATAATTTTGGATCATCCAGTTCTGAAATTGTGACCTACAGTAGCCCTCTGTGTCCTCTTTCTAATGCCACCCTTCTAATCCAAATTGGATTCTCCAAGGAAGAGTTATGCCAAATCTCCCACAGTGACCTGATTATAGACTAGTTCAGTAGAGGGAACTTGTATGACATGCCACGTGTCTCTGTTTTGACCTTTGGCTCTAAACAATATATACAAGAAACCACCGTCCGTCCTATTTCTATACCTTCTTACGAAATTTCAATCCGATGCTTTAAATTTATGACGATTTTCCCCAGGTCACCTGTTTGGAATGTAATTCAGGAGTCTGCAAAAAGACCAACTTCCTCAGATCATATATCTACAAATATAGTGTGAAAAGCTCTGAAATTTGGACCCAAGGTTCAGTGAAGTTTCGTCTCAAATGGTTTTTTTTTTTGCTTCTGAAACATTGCAGAAAAAATGTTATAGCGAAAATTCCATGATGACCTATTTGGAGTAGCGAAACCCTAGATTCCAAAGCTCTGATACCAAATGTTATGAAACTAGCTCACAAAAAGATAGAAAAGATAGATCAACGCCTTAGAATTCATCCTCTTCGAGGGGGAAACCTCCTTTACATTACACCAATGAATGATTCTTTGATGATTCAAATGACAAAACCTCCTTTCTATATATAGGAGTCTAAGGATTCACAATATAACTCAGCCGACCCAACTATATTAATGATGATGATGATGGTGGTGGTGGTTAATGTCCACTGAGACCAAATTGGTCTATCGGACCTATAATTTTCCTAGTTTTTAATGATCTGGCTCCTCGTCTTTCTTGGTGGGATTGGTGCTGTAGCTTTCTTTTTCCCTATAGTCTGACAACTTCCTTTATCTTGCATCTCCTTCATCCCTTCTGGTTCTTGGGACATTGGTGTCTTAGCTTCGCGGTCTATTGTGTTCGTCCTTTTGAAGATAGTCGGTGAAGAAGTTTGGTCTAGGAGATATGCTTTACTATTAAATGAAGATTTATTTTGTGCGGTATTCGAATCCTCATAACTGTTGGGAAGGGCTTTCTCCCTGCTTGTCTTGAGAGTTATTTCTTTCTTGCTCGATTTCTTGTGATTTAGAGTTTTCTCTAGAGTATTCTTCTTTGATGACAATGTAGTGTTATTTTTGCGCTCCTTCCCACCATGTAGATTTGTTGTGGTTTTTTCTAGTAGAATTTTGCTGGGAGACTTTTGGGAAATTTTTGGCTAAATGGCCTGTCTCAAAGTAGGATCGACATCTGAAGAGGACACTTTCATAATCGAGTTTCTGGTTCCACACATAGTCTTTAGTTGTTAGGTTTATTTCAGCTGGAAATCCGGCGCTAAAGTCCATTTCCACACAGATGCGTGCATAGGTGGTTCTGGCATATTCCTCTGTTTTTGGGCACCTGCAGTAAAATTTCCCAATTGCATTTCCAATGGCTTTTAGCGAGGAGAGGTTCCAGAGATGCAAGGGTAGGCTTGTCAATCTCACCCAAACTGGTGTTGAGGTTATGACCGCTGTAGAGGGATCATATGATGGGTTCCATGGCTTCATGAATAGGCCTAATTTTTCCCAAAACCAAGGGCCGAAATCTAGAATACATTGTCTGCTTTTAGGATTTTCAAAATCTACTATAAAGAAACGCTAACACAGGGGTAGATATTTATTTCATCAGAAATGACAGGCTTCCATACCTCCGAGATCCAATTGTGGAGAGCTATCAACCGTGACCAAACACCATTGAACCGGTAAATTAGGGCACTTTCAGAAAACTTCAAAGCCTCATCAAGTGAGGCCTAGACCACCTAGACAGTGGAAGTTGGGGCTTCACTGACGATATGGACATGGGCTTGCCCTCCAGAAGCGGATGAGCCAACAACTATTTTCACGAAGCTGGGAGCCATATTTTACAGATCTCACCTAAACAGGGAGTGCAGATCAGAATTATTAAACCTTCGAGTGCGCATGTATTTCTGTATTCTCAAAAAGGACGTTGAGCGGATGGAAATGGTGATCAGAGCACTGGAGAGGGAATTGAACTCTAGACCAGATGCTAATATATTGAGTCGTAGATATGGAGAGCTGCCTAGATTTGGATAGCCACAGATATGGAGCACCATGATCAAAATAGAGGGTTGAATCAGAGACCCCGAGTCACGTTTGAAGTGTTGAATGACTCGGAGGCCGAGTGCTCAGATAGTGAAGCAAAAAAATAGAGGGATTCTATGGGCACAATAATAACAATATGAGGACAATAGGGGCACAACAATATTAATAAGGGATACAACTACAATAGTAATGGGGCAATCACTAGTATTATAGGGACCTAACATATGAAGATCAAATCATTGATGAAAATGAACACGATCTACAATTAAAGCAAAAACACAATGAAAATCCTATTCCTAAATCTGTGGTTAAACTGGAAGATCTTTATCATATTAAGGATAGATTCAAAGGGGTCACTAATTCAAAGCTTCCAAGTTTGACCTTAAGATTTGAAATGGTAAACCTTGGCACTGATGCCAAACCACAAAATGTCAATCTAGGACTTGGACTTTCACCCGATGAAAGAGTTGCTTTTATTAGTTTATTAAGAAAATATAAAAATGTTTTTGCTTGGAATTATGAGGATCTGAAAACGTATGATACCTCTATAATTCAACATACTATTCCAATAATTTCTAATGAAAAACCTGTCCAATAGAAGTTAAGAAAAATTCACCCTAATCTTGAGAGTCAAATCAAATCAGAATTGAATAAACTCCTTAAAGCCAAAATAATCTTTCCCGTTAGCATTCGAAATGGGTCTCAAATTTGGTACCTGTTAGGAAAAATAATGGTGAGATTAGGATTTGTATAGATTTTATAAATCTTAATAAGGCTTGTCAAAAAGATAATTTCCCATTACCAACCATGGAACAAATACTTCAATCAGTAGCTGACTCAGAATTAATGTCTTTTCTTGATGGCTTTTTAGGATATAATCAGATCTTGGTACACCCAGATGATAGATTAAAGACTACATTCAGACTATAATGGGGAACATATGCTCATTAGAAAATTCCTTTTGGTTTGATAAATGCTGGAGCTACTTTCCAAAGAGCAATGGACATAGCTTTCAAAGGTTTGATCATTAAAACTATCGTTGTTTACTTATATGCCATAACTGTCTATTCTAAGAAGAAGAGAAACCATCTGTAAATCTTTGAATATTGCAAAAAGTATGGTATCTCCTTAAATCCTAAAAAATCATTCTTTGCTCTTAATGAAGGTAAAATCTTAGGATTTATTGTATCAAAGAATGGCATATATATTGATCCTGATAAGATTAAAGAGATTTTTGATATCCCTCTACCACATAATAAGAAATTTATGCAATCATTCTTGGGACAGATAAATTTTGTAAAAAGGTTTGTTCCTAATTTTTCTCACATTATTTTACCCTTGCAAACTATGATTAAGAAAAATTCAGTCGTCAAATGTGGACATAACGAATGGGAAGCTTTCAAATCAATCAAACAAGAAATTATTAATGCTCTTGCATTGAATACTCTGAATTTTTCTAGTCATTTTATTTTGTACACTTTATCCACTCAATCATCTTATGTTGTTGTTTTAACACAGGTCAATAATCAACAAATAGAATCACCTGTATCTTTCTTTAGGTCTAATTTACAACGTGTTGAGCTCAATTATTCAGAAATTGAGAAACAAGCTTTCGCTGTATTTAAGTCTATCAAACATTTTAGACCATTCCTCATAAAAACACACACTAAAGTAATAGTCCCATTCTCTGTAGTGAGACAATTGCTGGTTCAAAGAGAAGTAGGAGAGAAAACGGCTAACTGGGTAACAACTTTGCAATAATATGACATTGATATTAAACTAGCAAAAAATGTTAGGGGACAGGGTTTTTGCAGGTTACTCGTAGGAGCTTCCAACATACGAGATCATGAAAATTTAGATAGTACTGTACAAATAAACGAGATAAGTATCAATGACTCCGAATCTCAATATGTTGATCTAATTTTTTACTTCAAAAATGGATATGCTCCCCCTGAATTCAGTTACAAAAACAAACGTGCCTTGAGGTTAAAAGCCAAACATTATGAAATCATTGATAATGTGTTGTTCAGGAGGAACTATGATTTGATTTTATTAAGATGCCTTGAAAAAGCTGAAGCACAAATGGTTTTGCAGGAACTCCATGATGGCCCAACAGGTGGACATTTTAGAGGAGATACTACAACCCACAAAATAATACATGCTGGATATTATTGGCCAACTTTGTTTAAAGATGCCCATGACTACTGAGGAAATGTAAGATATGTCAAACTGCTAGTGGGAGACAAAGAAACCTGCCTTTCCTTCACAACTAGTTAACATTGAGCAACCATTTGAATAGTTGGGGCTTGATATTATAGGAGAGACCGTTCCACATTCTTACAAGCAACACAGATACATCCTCATAGCCATGAACTACTTCACAAAGTGGGTAGAATAAATTCCACTTAAAGGTAGAAAGTTCTGATGCTATTATTGAATTCATTGATCATTTCATCATAACAAGATTTGGTTTGCCTAACACGCTTATCTTTGAAAATGCATCTTATTTTTATGGAAATAGTATAGTTGAATTTTTCTCTTAAGAGAGGTTTTAAGTTAAAATACTCAGCAAATTACTATCCTCACGGAAATGGCTTAGCAGAGTCAACTAACAAAAATCTCATTAGGATTATTAAAAGAACTGTTGATCAAAGCCAAAAGAATTAGCGTAAATATTTAATATTTGCATTATGGTCAGATCGTATAACTCAGAAGGCCTCCATAGGTACTTCTACTATTAATTTAGTGTATGGGAAAGAAGCTGTAATTCCACCAAATTTAGCCCTCCCATCTCTAGCCCTAGTGAAATTCATTGAAGAAAATCCTTCTTCCTCTATTCAATTAAAGTTTGATCAAATTCTTAAATTAGACGAGGAAAGAGAAAAAGCCAAGATTACTCATGCTAAACATCAGCAAGTCGTTAAATCCTCCTTTAATGCAGTTTCAGCCGGTTCAAAAACATTACAAATTGGTGATCTCATTTTAAAATGGGACAAAGCACATGAAGAAAAAGGAAAGCATACCAAATTTCAGAAGATGTGGCTAGGACCATTTCAGATTGTTGAAAAGATAGGTTCATCAACATTTTTACTGCAACATTTATCAGGAAAGAGAGATTCTCTTCCTATGAATGGACTTATCCTAAAGAAATTATTTCCCTAAGGAGGTAACCCCTTCTTTATCCTTTACGATTTCATCCTTCACGACAATGTACAATAAGAAATCCTTTGCATCTAATGCGTGTTACTCTGATTTTAGTCTGTAATTAGTTGTATTGGCTGATTTCAAAGTTTTGCCTATTTCACTCCTCTTTCTCATTTTGCAGAGTAAATCCAGAATTTCATAGCTAGTCAAGATGTGTAAGAAAGCTCGAAAGACAAAGACTCCCCCTAGAGTGGAAGAAGGACAAGGAAAGTTGGTGTTAATATCAGATACTACATGTCAAGGCTGTGGTAAGATCTCATGGGAAGGCATATATGCTTTGATTGAAAAAGAAGATCTGAAGGAGATGGAAGAAGAAGGAACAATTGATGGAGCCGAGGGATCAAAAAACACACTCAACGATTTGGCTGGCTCTTTCCTCCATTGAATAGCAGCCCATGCAAAGGTTTTACCATATAATGATATGGTAAGATGGGTAATCGAGAGAATTAACATAATGAACAGATTTTTCTTCACAACTGATGGAAGGATGTTTGGATCCTTCAAACCTGAAGACATAAAGAGAATGTATCACTTGCTAGATCGCCAATGAAACTACAACAAAGCATTCCTGGAAGCCTTCGTGAAGGAGAACTAGATTGAGTCAGACCCTATAAGGCAATGGAGAGACTTTCCTAACAAGCACAAACATGAATCATATGGTATGTATTATGTGGACTCCTTAGCATCTCCATATTGTTATGCTGCTGCTATGATATGTAGACTCCTTGGAAGCCTCAATTTTGCTAGGTTTTCTATTAAAATGATTCCATTGATAGAAGCAACGATAAACTCCTTTGTTATGGATTGGGAAACTATCCTATCGGATAAAATGGCTAGTCAAATACTGGATTATAGGAGGAACAGATATGTCACTACCATAATTGTGCGCCCATTCTATATGAGTGCTTACATAGTTGATACAATTTGTTTTAATTCCGACTTCCCCATCTTAGGATGGAAATGGACTGCTTAGGACCCAACCCCCATTCATATTTACCATAAATATTTATGGAAGTCTGAATACAAGAATCATTTGTACAGAATTTGCCATGGTTTTATCCTGCCTGTCCATCAAGCCATCTTTAATAAACTTGCTCCTCAGTTATGTAACGAGGCTAGCACTGATTTAACCTCAATTGACAGTTGTTTTGGGGAAGAAAGTTTCACCTATGTTAGCTTTTCTGGAAGAATTACAGATTCTCATGTCCTTCCACTTTACATTCCGGATAAGCTATTAGCCAGGGAAGTAGCCTATCAGGTGGTGGAAAAAGGGATGACTAAAAATGTTAAAGACTCTAAGAAACAATTATGGCCTACCTTTCCTCTTCGCTATGGCACCTACTCATTACATGACTTTAAACATGCCGAGAAAGCAAAGAAGACAAAGGATCTCACCTTAGCTGTTATCCCTAAAAGACAATATGATCCAAATAAGATCGCTTTCAACTTCACCACTCAAATGAAGCTTACTAAATTCATAAATGAGGAAGATGAATTTGATGACCTATTTGCTTCAACAGAGTTATTCTCAACATTAAGTCATTTGGAATTATTCAAATTGGGGGCTGAGAAAATGGATCAATTCATTAAATACAGGACACAGAGGTTACTAATAGTACCTCTAGATTTATCAAATACTACACCAATCATTCAACAAGCAAAGCACATCGGAGAGCAAGTTATTAAAAATTTTGGAGCAGTTGAAACAAGTAATAAGATCAGTGAACAACTAAACACCGATGTTCGCATTGATCCCATATTAATTAAAGAACGGGAGAAATTTGATCAACAGATTAAAAGCCAGAATGATTCTCAAAACATCATCACATTAGTGCCTCTCGAAACACAACGGCTCATCATTCCTGATATAGTGGTTCAAGAGACACCAAGCAAAGACACAACTCAAAAAGAGATAGAAATAATCCCTGAAAATCCTTCAGGAGAGATTACATTGAACATTGAGGAAATTCCACCCTTGGATGTGTTTTACAGCCCAAAACACAGGTCTATAGTAAAGAGGCAAAGAAAAAGGAGGAAAATAGACCAAACAACATCCACTAATCCTCAATCTGAATTCATGAATCATATATGGAAAGAATCAAAAGTCAATCCTGGTAAGGATTTGACCAAGCTATCTCAATTTGCAGGGGCATACACAGCTGCTACAATTGATAAAGCAATTGAAGTTAATCAATTGTTCAAAGAAAAGGATCAAAATATTAATCAGCTTGAAGAACAATTGGCAGTAGAACATCAAAAGATTAATCAGCTTGGGGAAAAATCAGTAGTAGAAAAACAAAGGATTGAACAGCTTGAAGAACATGTAGCGATAGAGAAACATAAGAGTGAGTAGCTTCAGGAACAGTTGAACCTGGAGAAACAAAAAATTGACCAGGAAGACATTCAAAGGCAACAACAGCTGGCCCAAGAACTTGAGCAGCTTAAATTAACACATCAACAAGAGATAAAATCTAAGGGAGAGCAAATCACACAGCCGCAATTTTCGATGGAACAGTTCAAACAATGTCCTAAGGTTGAAGAATTTAAGAAGGAAGCCTTAGAAGCAAATAAAGCTTTATCTCGACAGCTAAATCTACTTTGCTAGAAAATATCTCTTATTGATCCATTATGCATCACAACAAAATCAGTGATTGACCAAGCAGTCAATACCATGTTATAATTTGAAGATGCAAACAATAAAGTCACAGATTATCTCTCATGGCAAAGCACTGAAGATGGAAGGGCTGCTAAATTACCTAAAATTAAAGAATCTCATAAAGAAATATTGTTTGCAGAATGGGAAACACAGTTGATAAAGACAGAAAGAGCTACATTTAGGGCCATAACTAGAATGAATAATGTTATTGAGCTAGTGAATGATAACTTATATAGTGCCAATCTAATTTCTGATTGTTCCCCAGGAAATATTCCAAAGGCGAAAGTCTTAGAGAATTAATGGAAGCTATATTTGGACACAGAGGAAGAACAACTCAACAGAGTACAAAGTCTTAACTTAGATGCGCATTGGTCCCTTTTGGTCAAACGACACAGTCAACAGATGACTATCAAGTGCCTTGTTGATGCCATTGATCGAATGATGCCTGAGCTCTCAGTTGCCACATACGCAAGTCAGTTACATGCCAAGCTGAGTCATCCTCCAAAGATCCAAACAAGGATTTTGATTTTTTGGTTGAAGCTACAAGAGAAAAAATAGATGCAATGAATCTCTTCAAAGGTTATTGCAATTCTATTTTTAAAATTCAAATCCCATATTTTGATGAATATAGTTACAACAACTCTCAACAATTTTTATGGACAATTTGTTTTTAATTTTACTATAAATACCCTTTCATGTCATTTTAGAAAGGGTCCTCAATTTGTATAAAACTAGACTTGAGAAGTTTGCACTTCTGCACTTCTTAATTTATTTTTTTATAAAAGATTTGGATTGAGGTTTAGGCTTGTTGTAAAGGATTTTTGTAAAGACTTGCATTTTTGTATCTTTTTGGATTTCTTAGAATAAGAAGATTGAACCAGACTGTTATTTGCATAATGAGGCCCAAACATATATGGTACTTTTATAATTATTATTTTCGTCTTGTTTTATGTAATCATTCAGTCCGTTGATTTACTATTATTGATATATGCTCATGTTTAAAAGAACTCTATATTATTTCACTTTCGAATGATCTAGAATTGTTAATTTTGTACACATATGTTAATGATTAATATTATTATGCTATGCGATATGTTTTCACATTACTTTTTTAAAATTCTTATGCAAATTAATCATCTTTTAAATGCATCTTTTTGTAGGTGAGTGAATAATCTATATTATCATTTGTATGCTAGGAATCATCAATAATCACATTGTTATGAAGTTACTCGGGTTATATAGATATATTTTGTACATTTTAGAGATTATAGATTAAACCACCTATCATTTTTTTTATACATTTAAAACATCCATTCATCAAATCATACCTTATTGGGAAACTTGTCCCATACTATCCAATCGGAGCCACCACACCAAATGGAAAAGGAGCTGTATTAAGGTCCAGACCGGGTGGTTATCCCCCAATTTTGGTGCTACGATTTTCGAGGTATCAACACATATGTATAATTTTCTTCAAAAGGAGGTCTGATTTCTTGGTTTGTACCTCTTTGTTCTCTTTGTTTAATTTGAGGTGTTATTCTTCTAAAGTTGGGATTTCTAATTTTTGGACCAGGTTCATTATCTCTTGGAGTTCTTTCAACTATTCTCACCCTTTCCATCATTCTTGCTATTGTTCTAACTAAATTGTCAATTTTATGATCAGATGAAGAGGAAGAAAGCTCTTCCTTGATAGTGACTCTTAGTTCAGATTTAAGTGTTGCATTTTTGGCTAATAAATTAGCTTCAACCTTGATAGCAATGGCTTTCATTTCTTCTAAGGTGGCCACATCTCTCTCTCAATTGATATTCCATATCCACATGAAATCCCTCAAGGAAATCGATAAGGGCTAGACTAGGTGAAGGTCTAATAGTGTTGGGAATTTCATTGTAGACCTTGTTAAACCTCTCACAATATTCCTTAATAGTTTCATTAGGTTTTCTTTTAACTCTTATGTATTCTCAAAAGTTGAAGGGAATTTTTCTTAATTTCCCATATGTTTAGAAAAGATTGATGAAAGGCATCAAGATCAACTATACTTCATGCGGTTAAACCTTTAAACCATTTTTTAACCTCACTAGCTAAACTTTGGGAAAAAAGTCTCATTTTAACATTGACATCATCTACTTCTTGGATATCAAAAATATCATTCATTCTATCTACATGCTATTGGGAAATAATTGCACAAGTGGCATCAAATTGAGGAATTTTATTTTGATAGTCTTGGGGCATAACATTCAATTGTCCTGGTAGAACCAAAGTAGCATATTGACCTGCCATGATTTGTTTGGGAGGCTGTATAATAGAAGAACTTATAGGATATGTGCATGTAGGATTTCCTAAAATAGGTTGGGTGAATGTTTGTGAAGTAATGGGATAGATGGTGGAAACTACAGAAATAGTAGTGCTGGTAGAGTCAAGACGAACATATTGATGAGGCAACAATAGTCAAAGCAAAGAGTTTTACTGATTGTTGAACATAAGATTCACTAATATATTGATCAAGTACTGATACTAAGCCTTGCAATTTGTCAAAATTCTGGAGAGTTTTTTGATCAAGGTCAGGTTCAACGGGCTGAGTTTAAGGAATATATTGTTGTAAGATAGAGTGGTCAATTACAGTTTCATCTATAAAACTTTTGTAGGAATATACAGGGTAAGTTCCTCAGATAGAACATCAGAAGGACACCGCTCACAAACAGATCACAGATCAATACACCAGTATTTTGACATGGTTAAAACCCTCAGAGAGGGAAATAGTCCACGACCTGCACCAACGTGGCTACTACAGGCAATTGATTAATAAAAGAATGAAAATTTACATAAGCTTCTCTCATGCACGGTTAACCTACAAATGACCCTCCATGCGCTTTAAATAGAATTCATGGACCAATCGGGTGTCAAGCCACGGATCAAGTGTCGGTAATACCGAGGAGAGAATGAACCGTCGGATCACTACATATCGTGACCGGCGGATTGTAAGTTACAAAATGTACAACGGTAAAGAAACACACTTTACCTAACTCTATACCTAACTCTATACTAGACCAAGTTTAACTTAACTATTTCCTATGTGTCGGAATATCCTAACATCCCCCCTTAAGAACAACTTGGGATAGGATTGAAGGATTTACAAATATGACACAATAGGAGAGGAAGGAGGCACTAGAGCCTATCCCCCCTTAGTGACAACTTCCTGAACTCCAAGCATATATCGAAGTTTAGTGAACTTCGCCTCTGTGAGAGCCTTTGTGAAGATGTCTGCAACCTGATCATCTGTTGAAAAATATTGCACTTCAAGAACATGGTCATGAATGAGCTTTCTGATGAAGTGCATGTGAAGTTCAATGTGTTTGCTGCGCTGATGCTGAACTGGATCTTTGCAAAGCTGAATGGAACTTTGATTATCACACCAAAGTGTAGTCGGATGCTGCTGCTCAAAGCCAAGTTCTGATAGGATCTGACGCAGCCACAAGGCTTCCTTACTAGCTTCCACGGCACCACGATACTCTGCTTCTACTGACGAAAGAGAAATGG
>APFE031121080.1:30121-91121 GCA_000404065.3 Pinus taeda | reverse complement strand
AATGACCCTCCATGCGCTTTAAATAGAATTCATGGACCAATCGGGGGTCAAGCCACAGATCAAGTGTCGGTAATACCGAGGAGAGAATGAACCGTCGGATCACTACATATCATGATCGTCGGATTGTAAGTTACAAAATTTACAACGGTAAAGAAACATACTTTACCTAACTCTATACTAGACCAAGTTGAACTTAACTATTTCCTATGTGTCGGAATATCCTAACAACTTTCAGACTTTGTCTTGAACAAACTGAGTTCAAAAGGTATATCAAATTCAATGTCCTGTATAGTGATTAGTTTCTTAGGGAGTGAATTAACCCTAGGTAGAGGGCTGTTACTACCTTCATTTTCCGCAAAACTTTCTTTTCTCACCAACTTTTCTGGGTCATATATAAAGTCAACAGGGTTAGGATCTGGGTGTGCTCTAATAAAGGATCATTTAGGAGTCAACTCTTATAACACACAAAACTAATATCATTTCAATCCAAAGATAAGGCAAATATTTAGACCAAACTAATATGATTACAAACCAAAAACTCAAAGAAATATTTACAAACCTAAAACATTGAAACAGTCCTTTCATAAATATAAATCTTTAAATTCTGAAATAATGTTTATTTTACTAAGGGAAATACTTTTTTAATAAGGAAATGTTCAAATTTCCCAGTATGGTCACCACTATGTTATCAATTTGTAATTTCCGAGGTTCCAAAAGAAAATCATAGAGGCAACTACCAACTAATTTTGGAAGTTGGGATATAGCCCTACCAGCTTTAGAGAGGGCTTTCTCTGTCAAATTTAAATTTGTTTAGATTAAGGATTTTAGGCTAGTCATTAAGGTTCTTACTTGGGTGTTTTAAATGAGGGCTTGGTTGATAAATTGGTTAGATCACCATTGGTCTATGGAGTCATCTGCTTAATCATGGATCTAAAACAAAATATTAAGGGAAGTGTTCATAGGGAAAGGTAACCCACCTGTTGGATTCTGTAATCTGGATGAAATGGAAAGAAGAAAAGAAAAGATTCAATCAAGTAAAAGAGAAGTGAATAATTCCTTTACTTAATATCAACTGAGAAATATTAATAATTGTTAACACTGAGTAGAGACTGTTGAGAAACAAATTTTGTACTTATACTTTATGTTTAACAATTAAGAATAAGAACACATAAGCATGAAAGACAGATAAAATGAAAAATGGATAGTAGATGCACTTCACCAAACAAATGAACACAATAATCTTGTGAATAACTTCCTTTATTACTGAAAAGGTCCACTGATATTCCAGAAACTACAATAGCTTTTCATTTGAGTACAAAACAATGATAATCCATAATTACCAACCCATTCTCATTGAAAATGAGGTGTATTTATAAAAATATTTACAAAAATCCCTGTCATAACTGACCAGGATATATTTAAGGAGTTCCTAAACAGAATCTGTCTAATTGTTACAATATTTAGGAAAATTGAAACTCATTGAAGTGTTGGCACTGTGTTTGTGGAAATTCTGAACATCTGGCCCTTCGAACCCTGTTGTGTTGTTGATGTTGAGTTGTATAATGAAGCATCTTTGTTACCCAGTAAATTAAAAAACTCCTCCCATCTTTCTTCACATGGGATAAATACTTGTAACATTTTTCTGTAAACTTCGTCTACCTTAGTATATTTGGAAAAGGTAGGTTTGGTGAGGACAACGTGTCTCACCTCTTGCTAAATCTCCAGATAATGTCCTAATGCTTCCAACAATGCTTTACATGTAAGAGTTCCCTGTATCGATGCAAATTTTCTAGTGTCTTTAGCCTTCTCTAACAATTTATAGTTATAATGTGAAAGAGTTATTAATTTGTCATTTAAAACTAGTAGTTTTGGCATTCCTTTGTTCTGTAGTGTTTCAAATTTGTTGAGAAACTTGTGAACACCAATATGTAGTACCCGAGACTTCTTTTCAAGCTGTTGCGTAAGATTCCTTTTGACCAAAACTTTCTTAACTTCCAAAATTGTCTTTGTTCTTTCCTCAATCTATAATTCTTCCAACTCATATTTATTCTTTGAATTGAGGAATTTTATAATATCATTTGCTTCATTCAACCTATCACCTAATTCATTCTTAGTGTCTACAATGAATTCCATTGACTTCTAAATTAGTTCCTGCTCTTCAAAAATGATTTGAATGCTAGGCCACATCTCATTTATTAATTGTTGATTGTCCTTCCATATTATTTATTTGGCTTCACCCAAAGTCTTGCCAATATGATTCTGTTGCTCTAATATCTGTGACTTGACAGTCAATACATTTTGCTTGTACACTTTTGCTCTTAAAGAATCATCTGATTTGTGTTGCTGTTCTTGTAGAAGTTGTACCTGTGCTCTCACACCTTCAATCTCCTTGTCTCTTAATGTCATGTCCTCCATATCTCTAGCCATCTTTTCTGATGCATTTTCTGATCCAGTTGTAGGGGTAGTTAATGAAAATGTTGTAGTTGTAACTGAGACTGTGAAGGGTATAACCTCCAAAGGCCATGCTACCTCAGTTGAATTCCGATCCTTTTCTTTGATTAATTTATCCATCTCAACCTCCATCTCTTTAATCAATGTACTCTACTCCATCAATAGCTTCAAAATTTCTTCTTTCTGTGTCTCGGTTTCTCCTAATTATTTTTCCTGAGAATCTTCAGTGGCATGCAACTTCAATTTCTTTCTCAAGGATGCTATATCATCATTTTTCTTCTTAATAATATCTTCAATGGCCTCTGAATTACTCAGATCAAATCTTTCTTTAATCACCATCTCCTCTAAATACTTGATTCTATTATCTTTGGCCAGAGAGGAAATTTTTTCCAATTTGAGTTGTGATTGAACATTGTTCAAATATAGCTGCAGCTTCAAAATATTAATGGTAGTTTGTGTAAAAGTTGAATACACCATCTCTCCTGTTTTCCTGTGAATGTCTATCTGGTCCAAAGGATGGACATCTTTTGCTTCAAATTCGAAGGTGGTATGCTTGAAATCAACTGTTGATTTAGGTTGAGGTACTTGAGCTTGCAAGAATTCCATATGATTTCTCCCTTTCTCTGTATCATAGGCTGAAATGAGCCTGTGTTGAATTGAGGAAGACTGCTTCCTAAATTGAGTATAAATGTTGTCATGGAGGGCTTCATTCCTCTGTTTGATTTCTTTGTACCTTTGAAATATGTCTAGCTGCCTTTGTTCCACAAATGATCCTGTTGTATGAGGTGTTGTGGCTGGATTCTCTTTAGTGGTTGAGGATGATGGAGAATCAATAGTACTACTACCAAACTATAAAGTATGAGGGAGAGTGACTACAATAGCACCCCGTGTTTCCTTCTCTAGTGTGAAATTTACCTTGGAGCTTATCTTTGATTTCTTTGAGTAAATCTTGAACTCCTTCGCTGAGAATTCTGTTACTGGAGAAGAATCATCTTCTATTTGCCTTTTTAATGTTTTCTCTTTAGGGATAGGAGTTTGTAAAGTGGTTCTGGACAGCAACTTCTCCTCGACCTCCTACAATGTGTTCTCCTTCCAATCCTATTGATTCATATATTGTTCAATATCTAGTCTTTGGGTATGTACATAAGGGGTTGTCTTTTTCCCCACCCTTAGTTAGAAATTACCCCAAAGGGGTCATAATACCATGTGAAACTGAGGGGAAATTTCATCTATTTTAGAAGGAGGTTTGCTTCCTCTCCTGCTACTCTACTATTATAGATAAATGGCCCTATCTGTGTTTTGATTATGAACTGTGACTTCTTCTTGGCTACCACAAAGTGAATGTTATCTGATTGGATTATTTTCCTGATGTATTCTAAGGAAAATATCCTCATAAGAAGGTATTTTGGTAGTTTATAGGGCGGAAGCTCGAAGCCATAAACCTCGATCTCTGTATAATTTTGGTATAAATACCAATCACCTATTTTCACCTGCTCATTGAGATGAAACACCTTTTGAATATCTTCATTAATCCTGGGAATTTTTTGGCTGCCCAACATATAAGATGCTAGATATATGAACTGGTCAATAAAGTCTTTAAACCCATACTCTTGTGAATGATTTCTGATAATTGAAATCCAAAAGATTATGGACTCAGGCTCGCCCTACTGACTTGGTTTATGGATTACAAAAGGAAACCTGTCTGTCTAGAAGAAAAGAAACATATGCATAAGAATAGAAGAGTATCTAAACATTCCTTCAGTTAAAAACTAAAGGAATTGTTCATGTATGATATCGGCAAGAAAGAGACTATAGTCAAATATGACTGAAGGTCCTTCTTTTGAAGAACGGATGGATAGAAAACCTAAAATAGGCTCATCTACCCATTCATCTAAGAAATATCCAAGTAGACAAGACAAGACAGAGATGATCTGTCTGGTCCCGTGGGGAAAATAGAAGAGGGATAAGGGTGGTTTTCCTTAGGCAATTAAAAATCTTCTAGCAGGAAGACTTCAAAAATCCCGGCTCTCTGGGGAAAAGTAAGCTTTTGGTAAATTTATTTGAGAGCATCAATTGAGAAGGGGGTTAGAGATTTAGTGTGTGGGATTTGGAGCATCTGACTTATACTTTCAGGGGTAATGGTGAAAATAATTTCACCACTAGCTGATAGAATGGCTCTTTTACTTGGGAGGTAAGAGGCTTGGCATTTTAGGAAAAATTTAGGTAAATAATAGGATTGGGGAAAAATGAACATGGGTAATCTGGAATGCCAAAGTCCAATTTCATCAGATTGGTCTAGATAGGTGTCTCAAAACCAAAAATGTAATTCAAGAGGTTGAATTCAAATTGTATTTGGGAAATTTTGTAATCTCTGTCGGCTAATGGAATGTGGTCTAAATCCATGGAGGGATAAACCATATGGTTTATCACAATGGCACCAATTTTGGTTTTGAGGGCCATTGTGATAGGAGGGTTGAGAATTATAGAGGATGACAACACTAATTTCCCAGAAAAATAACTTGCAGGTTATTACTCTGTTAACAATGGATTGTGGATGAGGGAAAAAAAATATCAGATTAATACTACTGAGAGAATGTGAGAATTAGGAAAGAAAGTGATCGAGGGAAAGGTGCAAGGTGCAAGGATTTATAATTTTGCATGGAGTGGGACTGTTAGATGAAACAACTGTTTAGTGGAGAAATGACTCTGCAACAAAAAGAAATGGCAATGGGAGGAAGTGGCAACGAGCTTGTTGTGACATTCCGTCGACTTTGAGCCGAGCAACAGGTGGAAAAGAATGCAGGACTGTTGATGGGAAAGGGTGTAAGGGTTAAGTGATTTTTGGAGGGGGAAGGAGTGGTAAGTGGTAAGTGAGGGGGGTAGGTGTGAAATAAGATAATAGAGACATGTAGTAGCTGTCCCAACTGGGAAAACCACTTTTTTGGACCTCCCCCTCACCGATAAAGGGAGACATGGTGAGGGGGGAACGAAAAGGCTTAGGATCCGTCTGATCAAAATGTGTTGTGATATGGATCGGGGAGATGTGCACCTTTAAATACCAACGACAAAATGTCTTGTCATGCACATAATTTTTACAATAAGGTTTCAAACTTTGGACAAATCATACCCAATGTTGACACCTTAACCCTCTGCAAGTAGCTTTGATTTCATCAACTTTCAATCTTCTACTAAACTAATCTAATAATTTGTATTAATCTAGATTAGACTGCTAGATTAATTTATTCATCTAACTTGCCTAATCTAATCTTAGCAAAGATTACACTATTTGGCTAAATTATTCATTCTAATCTAATTGACATAAATTAAAAATTGCTTGAACAAGATTAAGCAGTATGTTTCAAACAAGAAAAAGGATTGTGGCATGTTGAACAAGTTGCACACAACCTTATGAATTTATTATTCAAAAAATATTGCACTATCAGTGGCACTTCAACTAGCATCACTTTCACATTTTTGTGTGGGGTTCTTTTATCATTTTTTTTTCCTTTTTTTTTCTTTTGTTTTTTGTTTTGGAAATGATTTGCAGATGCAATATTATTTACATACTAAACTAAATGAGAAAAACCTTGAATCACCTTGTGATCCTATAAATTATAGGACCCTAACAATTGTCACTGTGTTAAACACTTCTGAACACTAATAACTCATCTTTAGGTCCCGGACACATGTAGCGATAATGTGTGCAAATGTCTAAGACAAATCTGGATGCTCTCTATAGAACTAGATCAATGTTTTTGGGATAGATATGGACGCTGTCTAGAAAAATGGATGAGGGCATCTAAGGTCCAAACATATTAAGATCTATTAGGCTTCTATGTGAGCATTTATGGAAGCCTTGATGCTCCCTAGACCATTCTGTACATGTGTCTGGGGACAAAACTGGACTATAAAAACCCTAGCCTCCTGGACGCTCTCATAAACACTATGTGTGTGTCTAAGACTTCCCAGACAGTCCCATGACCATACTATGCCATTGTCTATGGACAAAAAACCTTAGTTATGAGCAAGCATCTGAGGCTCAAAAACCCTAGACACATGCAAGCTTTGACCCTGTAGTATGAGACCCTTTCCACGAACTTTCCTCTGTAAGACTTGTGCAAAAACCATAGAAGAGAGAATAGAGTGCTTGATTATTATGTCCAAATAAGCTTGAGGTCTCTTTTATCTATAGGCTTTCATGAGGGTCCACTTGATGTTGAGGACAACCTGTCTAATTGTACATGTTCTTAGGGCCGACCTAATTGAATATACATGAGTAAATAAAAAAATTTAAAAACCAACTTATGCTTATCCAAATAAGGTGATCTTTCAGTCAATTTTGGTCCTCTCGAAAAGAGGAATTTATTGCAATTATCATCTTCATCATATGGGCTGTCCAAATTGGAATTTGACCATAGTTGCATAATTTTAACACCCCTTCTCAACTATGGAAGATTCCACTTGCCAATATCTGCCCATCGATCAATATGGCATGATGGTACCTTCAAGTGTCATCACGTATCATCACTTATCATCTCTGTCATGTAGTCGTCTTGTTGTGACCATCTCAAATATCATCATCACTAATCATCAATGTACATCTTGATTTATCCCTTGCTTATTCTTTCTCATCTCTTAATTGTTCCTGCTCATATGCTAAACATTCTCAAACCTAAAAGAAGAAGAATTTTGACATCGTAGGGGAGCTCAATCTACCACCCTCTATCCATCAGATTACTACCCAGAATCTCATCATCAATCATCATCAGAGAGCATATCATCAAAGAGCACATCTCAATCGATACCCACATCGGGGAGCACATCTCAACCCAGAATCTCATGGGGGATCTATACATCTACGACCCCATATCGAGCAATAAGATATCCAAATACACAGGGGATCACATCTCGACCCTGGGATCACATTAGGGAGCTCAATCTCAACTTGGAACATCATAGGATTATCTCAACCCATCTTATTTCCCACTAATATTCCCATCAATGACCCTGAATAGTCATGTGGTAGAATACTTGCATCATAATCGACTTGGGTTGTACACCCCAAGTAATCTCTCAACTCGTTGGCCAAACGAGGAACGGTAATGTCGACAAGACCTGCATGTGGGTATGATGCCAACTAGGGTATGCTCTACAAAGACCAGACAAGGGACCAACATTCTCTAACCCTATGAAGATATGAAAGCAACATATCTAACCATATAACACATATTTCATTAAATTTGGAAATTTTTTATTACAGAGACATCACTAGAATTCACTTTTTTAGTTATTTTGAAATTCTAGATCCACTATTTAATTCCAAATTTAATGAAATATGTATTATATGGGTAATAGATAGGGGCCAAACCCTATTTTCCAGAGTTCCCTCAACCCCAGGATTTAACACCCTCCTCCCACATCCACCCAAGTAACCATGCCAACTCGGGTAAACATGAAATGAGAGGCTACTAAGATCAAATTAGACCTCCTATGTGACCTTAAGGAAGTGGAATTGATGGAAAATCACACACAATCATCAACCATCATCAACAAAACCCTCAGGATAAAAGTCAGCCACTTAGACAACTTGTCCCTGGGTCCCACTACTGTTTTGGATCTCTTAGGCCATACTCGCTCTCATGCGATGGGAAAGGGAGTGACCAACAACCTAAAGTCACTCTCACAGGCTTACCTACCAACGACCGGGGACCAAAATTGCCTGTTCTGTGCTAGCGACCTTGAGATTTAAGCCACTTAGGCCCAGAACCCATGCCACTGCCTAGAATGGAGTGATAATGTAGAATCAGTAAAACTACAGGGAAGCAATGATGCAAAAACAAATAATTGAACATGACCATCAATAGACACCTACTAGCCATGATAGGCATTTCGTCAAACACATCACCAAAATGTCACCGACAGGTGTAAACAACATATTTAAGTGTATGGATTTCATACTTATCTAAAAATCGCTATGAACCATTGTTCCCTCATGTCAATTCCTGCATTATCCTCTATTTGGTCATAGAAATATTATCCATTGATGTATAGGTAAAAACATGTTGAGAGCCATACATATATGTTGTCATAAAATGTACATATAACCACCATAATAGGAAAAAAATACCATAAACATTTCAGCCATCAAATCAACATATACATCAATACATTTACACATGAAAATCAAGGGAATGGATTTCTCATTAATGAATGCAATGAGCCAGCCATAGATGGGACTACCATGTTCCATTGGACCATAGATTGATTGAGCCAAGTCTCTCTTCATCTAATCACCCCCGTGCCATATTCTAAGCATGAACATGGGAATCATAGACACATCAAAAACACTAATCAACATGGATGCCACTGGAGTTCTCCGCCTACACCGTGAGGAATTTGAGTGCGTCCTAGTATCTCAGGATTTACCATGCATCCACAGTCTAATCCAAGGATCACTAAGCCCTACACCGATATATACTCTACAGGCTTTACTGTGCATCCCATCCTGGGATCACTAGGCCCAACAGAGAGAAAATCCACTTGTTGGATTTACTGTATATCTCGCCATTCACTGGCAAGGATTCATAGGCCCACTGAGGCAAACAATCTGGCTTTACCGTAACCCACAGTTTGGTTCAAGGGTTACTAGGCCAGGGGCTTCATGATCCTCAATCTGATTCAGGGAACACTAGACCATGTGTTTATCAATTTGGAGATCCAACCTACTTAGCTTCCAATCCAATTTGGCCATCCCACATAAACCATATGAGAGAACCTATCTCATCAAAGCTATTAGGAAATGGCAAGGTTAGGCTAAAATACATTCACACCTAGAAAAACCCATGCCATGGTAGAAAATAACCACATGCAATCCCATGCATGCCAAATCTAGCAAGGAAAATACACATGCAAGTTGATACCTGTAATGAAGCTTGCTATAGCAGCTTGATCATTCCTTTCCCTACTTCATATTTTATTCCTCTTGCCTTCTTTTCCTTTCTTTCTCCAATGCCAAAGTGCTCCAAGAAACTCTAAGTGTCAAGAGTATGATAGAGAGAGAGAATAATGAAAGAGATCCAAAAATCGTTTGGCAAAATGTTACCAACTGATCCTCAGAAGCATTTTTATGAATGAGGCCTCTATTTTCTTCATTTTCCATTATTTTTCTTCATGTACCTACTCACATGCAACATGTGACCTTTCACCTCCCTTTTCTCCTCTTTTTCATAAATAGTTATGCCAAAAATGTTTTTTTTTGCCTTTCTAATGCCTTAGCCATTCCTTTTCCAATTTCCTTAGCCATAAACAACCAAATGAACACCCCCTATGATGTCTTGCCCCACATTCAGCTTGTAATAAGTGTCCCATCAACCATGGTTATTGTTTTTAACTTTTATTACATGGAATTTTCACTAGGGATGTTACAATTGGAGCCCTCTATCTCAATTCCTCACCTTGGGAGCTCAGTTAGGGAGGAAGAGTTGGCTCAGTGTCCTTGATTAGCGCTACTCTCATCATACTCAAATATGTATCTACTTGTCTCAATAGCAGTTGTTTCTTGTTCTTACAGGACATTAAATCAAATATCATATTAGATCATAAATAATCATATAAATCACAAAAAGATACCATAATCATCCTCCCTCTCAAGGAGGTGTCAATCACAAGCCTAAGCTTGTCTCGAACAACTGCACTTATTCAATATATGGAAGTATCTCATTCCCAACTATATATATGGGATTCTCTACCATCACAATGTATCCATGTCATATTCAGATCCTGATCAGACAGATCTCTAAGGAGATTCTACATCCTTTCTCGCAGCTAGCCATGCTAGCAACATCATACTCAATCTCGGTTGAGTGTAAAGCTATGGACCTGTTATCAATAATATAATGGAAAATCTCATAATAAGGAAGCACTCATATATGCTCATCAACAATAATATCTATTAACAAAAATACATCCATGTAGTCACATATCATAGGAGAAATATCTCATCCTAAAAAATAGAACATCTCATGCAAACATTTCAAAGGATGTTCGATGGCAACTCAATGTGAATGAAGAAAATCAATCATGAATTTATTTAGGTTCTATGCACATCAAGTATATATATATATATATATATATATATATAATATATATATCTATCTATATCTATCTATCTATCTATCTATCTATCTATCTATCTATCTATATATATTATATATATATATATATATATATATATATATATATATATATATATAGTATATATATATATATATATAATTATTTTATATATATATATATATATATATATATATATATATTATATAGATATATATATATATAGCGGATGGATGTTCAAAGATGAAATATCAATGCTTCAATCAGTTGTTAGATGCCATGTTTCAACAAGATCTTGAACTTCAAATCGGAGTGTCCAAGGATTTGCATTTCCATTATTCAAAAACATTTTTGAACAACTTTGCAATATAGAATTTATTTCCCAAACTCTAGAAATGGATTCATCATGCCAAGATACATCATTTGAATCTTCAGAATGCATCTCCTCTTCCTTAGTTCATCAGAGGCTCATCATCTGTCAAGAGTAGACCATCAGTATGTAAAACCAAAACCATAATCAAAATCAAAGCCATACCTTGGAACTCATCATCTTGACTTCATAAGATAACTATCAAATATGGACATATCTGGATCAGGGAGCTTGCTTCATGCAATTCTCTCTGTAAGCATAATGCCTTACTGAGCCAACATAGTCAACCTTACGTAAATCAATGTTGTATCAACAAAGTCATCTCGTCAGAGTTCAAAAGTTAGATCAAAACTATCATCAAAGTCATCAACATCACAATATCAATTCTTTCAACAAGATGATAGGTAGAGCACATATCAAGTCTTGACTTCATTTATTATCATGCCAACAAGTCTGTCATGCAATACCAATCCAAACTTTATCAAGTCATTGTCATAATCATAATATAAGTCATTTCTATCATTGGATACAAAGGCATATGCAAGATTCATCTCCATACTGAACCACAACTATCAATACTTCAACCATTGTGCTAGGAACATGGAGGCCAATATAAAACCAGTTTTTCGAATACCCACATAATTCATTGAGAGTCATTATGCCTACATAGCTTTGACATTAGGCAAAATCAACAATTGTGAAATCAAATCATTAGTCATCAGGTCAAATCCAAATTTGTTCTCATAGAGAGATCTATAGTCCAAAACATATCTCAATCATCAAATTAGATTTCTAAGACATTGTTAAGCATCATGTCACAACTCATCTATATCAATCAACCAAATCATGCCAAAATATTGTAGCACAAACCTCAAACATAATGACATATCTATATGTATGTCTCGGTCACCTACAAACACAAGCTTAGTCTTCATGTTCATATTATGGTAGACATTCAAGTTTTTCCTACTTTGAGATCTTACTATTATCTACAACATATTTGTAATATGGAAATATTCCAGGTGAACATCTAATTTCATGCACAATAAATCATTGTGATAAGCAATTTAACCCAACAACTTCAAAAATTAGTTTACAAAGGAAAAATATGTTAGAGACACCTTTTTTTAGAGTTCAGACAACTTCAAAAAACTTCAGATGATGGTCAATTGAAGTCAGACCCCTGGTATCTCCTTTTAGGTTAGCATGGGAGCGTCTTTAGTGTCCTGGATGCTACCTAGGCCTTAGAATGTGTGCATCAAGGGATGAAATCTCCTAGTTCTGTGCCTATGTCCAGAACAAGAACCCTAATTTCTGTACAAGCTTCAGATATGAGACTTTGCTGCGGTTAAGCATTTCCAGATGCACATAAATCATCCTTCAATAATATAGAATGAAAATAGTGATGTGAGTAAGAATATTGAGAAGAGATCTTGCCCTCTGATTGGGAATATACATCATTCATCTTCATTTATGTCATCAAACTGTCTCTACTAGAGTCATGTAACAATAGATTTGTTAGATCATGGTCATCAAAATCATATCATTAATCTTTTATCAAGAGCTAGACTTGAAAGATTAGGGTAGCAGACAGATGTGACATCATATCATGAACATAATAACACTTTTCTATTAATTCACTTCATCAAGTTAGGTCATTCAATTTAACCATATGCCATCAAGACACGACCATCGGTAATAGAGATCTAGAATATCAATCTCATAGTTATACCTCTAACATAAAGGCTACCATGCTTATCATGATCAAGTTAGGTCATTCAATAAAACTTTACCAAAAAAAAGAGAGTAACAATATCTCTTTCCATTAGATTTCAACATACTTATCACAAGCATTATCAATAGTATCATATATAAGAATTAATGAGCTAACCTTCTATGTGAAATCCATCACGTCTTATGCACGACAAGCATCAAGAGTATCATCTACTAGAGTCAAGGTGCTAGCCTTCTTTATAGGATCAAGATATCAACCAAATAGATGTTAGCCAAACATCAAGTATATAAATGTATCAACATTAGATAGCCTCATAGACTTCATGAAGATCAAGATGCTCAATATCGGGTGCATCATTTCATCATAGGAGACATATATCCAAGTCACTTTCATATGCATGTATGAGCCATTAAAGAGACATTCTCATCATACCTTGGGGCTTACCTGGACATCAATGTTATAGCTGAAATACAACATATCATGCATACTTGTGGTATTACTTGTGCACCATTCATTAGACATATAAAACTTGTAACACTTTGTCATCTTTTATTATAGTGCCTCTTAACCTTTTCCAACTCTAGCCATATTTCTTGCATTTCAAATGATCCTCAAGAAGAATTCACTCATCACATCTCAGCAAGGAGGTTAGAAACATCCATATAATAAAATACATATGCAGGAAATAAACATACTAATTAGATCCAAACAAACGTAAGAGGCATCATAAGTCAAGAAACACTTATCTTCAATGAGAGGTGATCCTCTCCCTTTAGAACCAACTATCACCATCCATAATCCACATAACATTGTTACTTTTAATCAACCAATGAGGCCTGCTAGGGATTATCCCATTTAGGGTACATTCAAATCTCTCTCAAGTGCTTGAACCTCCTTTGACCATGCTATATCTCATGTATTTTCCATAAGCCAGGGTTTTCTTTCCAACCCTAACCTCATAGAATCCATTAAACCTTAATTAATAAAGTTTCCCAAGGTTTTCTTCAAACCCTAGAATTATTTTAGGTCTCCACCATCCTCTTCTTGCTTCCATCAATGGTGTCATCATTGAGGTGTTCTCCATGGATTTTCTTCAACACATCTCTAATACTATGTTAATTTTTTCATAGGGCTACATTTTTCTTTGCTTAAATAATTTCATTTCTTCATTAATATATTAAGTTCAACCCATAACAATATAACATTATTTAGATCTACACCGTTATTTATCAACATATGCAACTATGTAGAAAGAACATCATCATCATCATCATTAATGCAACAGAACATAAATGAACAATAGAAGAAAAATATGCACACATAGAGACACCATGATTGATTAGAGACCAGGGAAAAATCCATTATGGGGAAAACACTTGTAAATTATTCTTCTTCTTAGATCATCATCAAATGATTCAGAAAAAGAGAGTACAATGATCCATATCTTCATCAAAGCAAAAAAAAAAAAAAATAGAACATCCATAACATGACCTTAAACATACTTATACTCAAAGATCCTAATTCTAACGACTGTAATGCACTGTCACTGACTGTAGTTAATCGTTGGATACTGTTGTCACTGTGATGAAAATTGCTAAACAATTATGAACACTGATAGATCATATTTAGGTCTTGGAAGGATCCAATGATACTGTGTGCGAGCTTCTAAGACAGATATGGATGCTCTCCGCAGAATTGGATGAGTGTGCCTAGGACAGATCTGGATGCTCTCTAGAGAACTGGATGAGGGCGTTCAGGGTCCAAACATACTTAGATATACCTCAAACCTTGGACACTCCCATTAGGATTCTATACGAGCATAGATGGTAGCCTAGATGCTCCCTAGACCATTATGTACGTGTGTCCGGGGACCAAACTAGACTGTGGAAACCCTAGCCTCCTAGACGCTCCCATAAACACTTTGTGCGTGCGTTTGAGACTTCTTGGACGCTCCCATGACCATAATGTGCTAGTGTCTAGGGACACAAAACCTTATTTATGTGTGAGCATCTGAGACTCAAAAACCCTAGACACATGCGAGCTTCGACCCTGTAGTTTCAAACTCTTTGCAAGAGCTTTCCTCCATCAGACCCTTGTGAACCAAACAATAGAAGAGAGAATGTAGTTCTTGATTATTTTGTCTAAATGAGCTTGATTTATCTTCTATTTATAGGCTTTCATGAGGTTCCACTTGATGTTGAAGCCAAATTTTCCAATTGTACATGTGCTTAGGGCTGACCTAATCCAATATACATGAGTAAATAAATAAATTCAAAAACCAACTTCTGCTTGTCCAGAAAAGGTGATATTTAGGTCGATTTTGGTCCTCTTGAAAAGAGGAATTTATTGAATTTATTATCTTCATCATATGAGTTGTCCAATGTGTAATTTTACTGCACTTGCATTATTTTAACATTATTGGTATATATAGTTTATTGTTCTACTAGTCTATGGCATTGAACTAGAATTCCAGACTTTTAGCCTTCTAAGACACAAATTTTTGTGAACTATTATGAGGATTTTTTGACCTTCCATAGTAGGAAAAATTTAGGGTTTGATAGAGCTCGTTCTTCCTCATTTTTCTTATAATAGAACTATTTGTTTCAGAATTTAATGATCATTATTTTTTACCCTAGTCCGAGGTCACTTGGATTCCTTCTAGGGATTTGATCCTATTCTTCTTTAGCTCACATGCTTCTTGAAAAATTTAGGTTTCGTTCCCTTTTCAACTAGAGTAGTACATAATAAGCCATAAAATATATATTGAAAATATTTCCAGGCTTCTCCTTCACCCATGGCTCTGATACCATGTGGATTTTTCATAGATATCCTAAACTGATAATTACTTCTAATGATGTTCATTTAATTTTACTTGTATTTACGTTTATCATTAAGAAATTACACAAAATATCTTCAACAATAGATAATAGAATGATAAGATCATAAAGATACAACCCATGAAGATACACAATCCATAGTCTCAGCCGTACAACTTGATTTATACTTCAAAAGTTTGGTTATGCAACTCATGCTTCTTCACCTAAAAACTTAATCCCGCAACTCATCCTTATGTATCCAAAGTTTTGGTCCCAAATAAAATCTTTGGATATTTGGTCCTACACCCAATATCATCTAAGAAATTCAAAATTAATTTATCAGAAATGTGCCTCAAATTATTCCTTAGACTCATCTATCACTCTGCCTATACTTTGTCTTACTTTCTCCTCAGAAGGGTCCAAACTTGATTGAAAAAAGAGGATACAAAGTGTGTGTCAAGTGATGGAGAATGAATTATATATAGTCTTCTTGCTTTCTGAAAGGATACCTCTTTAACAGGGGCCAACTTGACTAGGAGGAGGGCTGACTTGGGTTCATTAGAGACAGAAATTCTATTTTTAAAAGTTCATTTTTTCTCTTTAAATTTGAACTGAAGAATATGCCATATATTTTTCTCTTTTGAAAATAGCATGAAGAACATGATTTACAAATAAATTAATGACTAAATTCATAATTATGAAGACTGACCATAGCTATAAAACTGAATACCAACTTCAGGCATCCCCTTCTCTGCTTCCCAGTCCCTCGGGTGATCCAATCCTTGGCAAGGTTTCCTTGCATCAGAAGAGACTCATAACCAAGGTAATTCCCTTCCTTCACATTTTTATATTAGTCATGGCATGCTTCATGGAAATCAATGGACACTATTGGGTGTTAGTGTACCATAATGGCTCTGTTCTTGAAATTGTTAATCAGTGTACCATTGCACATTTTGATATCTTCAAGCTTCTACTATTTAGCTTGTAGCCAAGTCCATCCACCCATACTAGACAATTCCATGCTTCCTACATCATAGCACATAAATCTCCATGAGTTTCATCATAAGGAAATTGCAATCATTTAAAACATACCTCATTATAAACTTATTCATGATGTGACCCTTGCAATTTCATTTTTCTTCCTACCATATAAAACCAAATTAACTCATAAACCAACTATCATAAATCATAATATCAATTAATGTCTATAATTTGGAATTTAATAGAAATCAATGAAATACTGATAATTATATTTGGATTTTTCTTTACTTCACACACATTGGTTGGTTTCCAAACTCGAAAAGCACCTACCGGTTTTCGTTCCCCTCTTTGACCTTATACTCACATGGGTTTGGTTGCCCAACTCTGGCAAGAACCCAGTGACTTCTCATCTCATCAACTTCGTACTCACATGGGTTTGGTTATCCAACTCTGGTAAGAACATAGTGCCTTCTCTTCTCTTTGACTTCATACTCACATAGGTTTGGTTGCCCAACTTTGGTAAGAACCCAATGCCTTCTCTTCTCTTTGACTTTGTACTCACATAGGTTCGAATTCCCCAACTTTGGAAAGAACCTAGTTCCTTCTCTTCTCTTCGACTTCCAACACACTAGATCGGTTGCCCCACTATGGAAAACATCCAACGATGGGTGTATATAGGATATAGGGATATATATGCCCATTCACTACCCTACGAATATGGGCACTACCACTCCCAATAGTCTTCTATCGAAAGGAATATAGGTGTATCCCACACCTTCATAGGCCTTGGAAAACCTAAATCTCAGGTGGCCTACTTGTCCTATAACTAGCCTAGATAGTCCCATACTTATTTTTCCAATCACACAGGCCCAAAACGTCCCATACCTCCCTATACAAACAAATTGCATATCACATGGGCCCAGAAAGTCCCATACCTACCTATCCCAATGCATCACATGGGCCCAAATAGTCCCATACATGTCTATCCCAAAACATTAAACAACACATGCACATATACATAGTTTACAACACAATACATACACATATACACATGATAAACACAACAAATACACATGGTACAACACAACAAATACACATGGTACAACAAAACACATATACAACACACATGGCACTATATAACATGTACATGACATTATTGAAATTTCAGAGACCACACTATCTTTATCCACAGACACTAGGCAATATTTCCTGCAGTGTCTTTCCCATGCCTTACCATTTGCATCCACAACCAAAATCTTGGGTCCTTGGTTTTTTCAGTTATCCATGATTGTCCTAGCATGCTGCAGATCACACTGTTTTCATTTTGCTGATACATCCTTCAACATTTCCTATTCATAATATAAACATGGGCATAATTATGGGAATTATAATCACATGATATCAAATCATAGATAAGCTAGGGATACCTCTTGCCGAATTGATTCCTCACACAATCAAAAATATTTTCATGCCATATATACCATAATTCTCCCACATGAATGATCCTCATGAGAACCTGCTAGTCACAATCGATTAACATACCTTCAATTTCAATAACGTTCATGAACATAACACATATTCATATATATATATATACTATATATATATATATATATATATATATATATATAATATATATATATATATATATATATATATATAATATATAAAGTCAAGTCAAGGCTTAGAAAACCCCAGTTATGCCATTTTTATGGATGCCATTTTATTATCCATTATTTCCCATGGACCAACCAGCCTTCTTGGCTATCATATTACAATCCACTTAGTCATGGACATATTATTTTTTTCCTAGAAAAAAGGTCCACATTTTCATTCATATAAATAATAAAAAATACAATTTTCATATGCACCCATATGTGCATTCACTGGAATCTGCCCATGATCCCCCAAGAGGCTAGAAAATGTCATGCAGTTACCTGAAGGTTACAATAATGTCCACAAAAAAGAATGACCCAAATACAAGTTGTATAAGAACAATTGCATATAAGTCTGGCCATTTTGCATCAAGCACCAACATATATAAAAACAAGTATGAAATAAAAATATAAAATCTAACTACTGTACTGTCCATATGAAATATAATATGTACATAATCACAGAGCTGAGTGTAATCAACAGTGATAATCAGGGGTAGACTCCTCCAAAAAGGGGTGATGAGAGAACTGATGTGGAATAGGACCTCTAAAATTAGTCACTCGCTAAGGCCCCCTATCCAAGTGCAAGTCTTCTTTAGAAAGCCTGTCAGCGACCTAGTTTCATTCCCTGAAAACATGATGAACTATAGAAATTAATGTGTAGATTCAAAACTTCTCATGAAATTTACTAAATCACAAGACTTGAAGCTACTCTACTCATATGCGGAAGTTAATTCACCATATAAAACAAGAATCATTGACATGCAAAAGGAAAAATCACACATACACAGATATTTATCTAGGGGAAAGTAAATGCTCAAAACCCATTACTATCTATATTGCATTAATAAGAGAATAGAGAAGAAATACAATACTTTCTCGAGCCTGAGCACACCTTGTACTAGTATAATCTATCTCTCTGCTTGATTGACTAAACCTGGACCGCCACTGCCAATTTCAAGCCTTCCCTTGGGACATTACCCCTATTATTTAGGAACTTCACACCAAGGAATTGCGCAATTATGATAGGTCCACCCTATGACTGCATGCACCACCTATACAACTTGGATTAGTTTACAACTGATAGTACACTTCCCTTGAACTCCAATATTAACTTGGTAACTCAAATTCTCTACATGCAAAAATTATTTTGGGTTGATTGATTAGTTAACTGGAGGATCACTTAGTGTGGAAAAATTTACACACCCACAACTTGACCTCCACTAGTTTTTCTGACAGTGAGAACTAGTTAAATCGACAATAACTCAAATTAACTAAAATAGATTAGTACAAATTAGAAATCAATCATGTAGAACTGAACTCAAGTGTCTCCAACTTGAATTTACTGAGTTAATTGAGTGACAAGAACCATGTCACATTAGTTGACTACGTCTAAGTATTCTGCTAAAATTAAAATTCAAGTTTTTAATCTAGTTTGACCAAGGCAAAGTCAAAACTATATTTTATTGCTGCATTTTCAACACTCCCTCTTAGCTAGAAAGGGATTATCAGATACCCCAATCCTACTTCTATGGAACTCAAATTTTCCTCTTAAAAAATCATTTGTCAAAATATATGCATCATGTTCCTCTACCAGAATGTACTACAACAACATAATCTGACTCTACACACAATCTCGTAGATGGTGATACCAGATGTCGATATGCTTCGATCGATCATGAAATACTGGACTCTCAAATATTTTGATACAAATTTGATTGTCACAGTAAATCACTATAGGATCCAGCTTCTGACCAAATAACCCAACAAGAATATTTCTAATTTAGATAGCCTCACATGTTGCTTAACTTGCAGCCATGTACTCTACTTCTGCTGAGCTGAGTGCCACAGATCTCCGCATCCTTCTATACCATGAAATCACTGTTGACCCAATACCGAAAATTCCTCCTGATGTGCTCTTCCTGTGTGATGGAATTCCCACCGAATCTGCATCTATGAATCCTTGCAACTTCACTTCCTCTGTTCATATATATCAAAGACCAAACTGAGTAGTGCCTTTGAGATATCTCAACACATGCTTTGCTTCCTTCCAATATAGTTTGGTTGGCTTAAACATTGCTTGACTAAGCTAGTTAATTGCATAACACATGTTTAATATTATGTTCACCAAATACATGAGTGAACCCAAAGCTGCATGTAAATGGTATCCTCCACTACTTCACCTGAAGTAACATCCTCCTTCCTCCAATTTCCTACTAGAGGAGTCTCCCTTGGTTTGCACCTTTCCATGTGGAAACTCTAAAGTATCTTATTAGCATACTTTCCCTGCGAGACTAAAAATTCCCCATCGCCTTTCCATACTTCCAAACCAAGGAAGTAGTTCATAAGGCCCATATCCTTCATCTCAAACTCTCTTGCAAGGTCCTTCATGTGAGATTTGGTCAGCCGCTCATCACCAGTAAAGATCAAGTCATCGACATATAAAAAAAATCAATAATTTACCTTCGACCACAATTTGATAAAGGTTTGCATCTACTTCACTTTTGGTGAAGCCCAAACTGGTGAGATTGCTATCTGTCCCAGTATACCAAGCGTAAGGTGCTTGCTTTAGTTCATACAATACTCGCTTGAGTTTGCACACATGCGATTCTCTATCAAAGGTCTCAAACCCCTCTAGCTTCTTAGTATACACCTTCTCCTCAATAAATCCATCGAGGAATGCTGTCTTCACATCCATCTAGTGGATCTTCCACCCCATATGTGCTGGCAGTGCTAGAATTGACATGATGGATGTGTACTTTGCTACTGGAGAAAATGTATCCTCATAGTCAATTCCCTCCACTTGAGAGAACCTCTTGGCCACAAATTTGGACTTGTGTTTCTTTATGGTCTCATATGCTGAATGATTTACCTTGTAAAGCCATCTCGAACCAACCATTGATTTGTATGTTGGTCTTGGGACCACTTCCCAAAAGTTGTTTCTGACAATGGAATCATATTCATATACCATGACATCAACCCATTCTGGTTGCTCTACAGCTTCCTCCAATGAGGATGACTTTGTCTCTACAAGTTCACTCATTAAAGCCATGTAACCAGTGTACTGATCCGGTGACCTCCTCTACCTGCATTGTGATGTGGGTACTCCCACATTCTATCTAGCATCTTGCAATAATCTGTCACCTTATCTGGTTCACTGCCTTACTTCTTTGGATGTCTCTCCTTGAGTGGATGTCTCCACTCTCTACTCCTCTACTTGTGGCTATTCCACAACTTCCTGAGGTTCTTCCTTTGGAGCCAAAAGCTCTTGATTAGGCTGCAACTGAAGCTCACTCTCAAGAGAACACCTCATTTCCTTCTCCTCATCAAAATTCACATCTTGTTTGGCTACTGTCATCCTAAGGGATCGAAAGTACACCCAATAGTTGTGAGGTGTTTTTGTGTATCCTACAAATATGCCCAACTCTATTGCCATATCTAGATATTTCTTTGCTTCCTTGGAAACATGACAATAAACTGATAATCCAAATATCTTGAAGTGTGACACATGTGGTTTCTTCCCTAAAAAAGATTCTTCTGTTGTGCTCATGCCAAGAATCCTGTGAGGACTCCTATTCTAGAAATAGACTACTGCGTTGCATGCTACAACCCACAAGTGTAGAGGTAGGCTTTAGTCATGCAATATTGCTTGTGCTTCTCCCACAATAATTTTCTTCATCCTCTCAGGCACCCTATTCTATTGTGAGTTATGGGGTGTGTTAAATTGCGTTGAATGCCTTCCTTTGTACATAAATATTTAAACTCATTCAACACGTACTCGTCATCGTTATCACTCCTGAGAGATTTCAATTTCCTGCCAGTCTCTTTCTCAACAAGTTCTTTAAACTCAAAACATTTGGAGAATGTATGGTCTTTCTATTGGGAATCATGATGGTCGTTAGACCAAAATCTACAAGTGTTAGTCAACGATCACATCACTAGAGATAAGGATCCATGAGAGGTGGTTAGTCCATGTTGCAAAAAACATGGGGAGCGTTGGTTTGCGCAATGCACAACAATCTCCCCCCCCAACATAATCCGAGTGTGTATTGAAATCGTGACCTATGCTTTGATACCACTTGTTGGGAATCATGATTGCCGTTAGACCAAAACCTGCAAGTGTTAGTCAACGATCGCATCGCCATAGATATGAGAGGCAATTAGTCCATGTTAGAAACACATGGGGAGCGTTGGTTTATCGAATGTCTAACACTTTCTTTTGCATGAAGTAGATTCAACACTTCCATGAGAAATCATCTACACATATAACATAATACATGTGTTTGGAAGTGGAGGATGTCTAGAAATTCTCACAAACATTAGAGTGGATCCTTTCAAGGATTGCATGCGCCCTGATATCCTAATAATTGAAGGTGGATTTTATGTACTTCCACCAATGTACACCCTTTTCATGTATCTCTAGTGCTCATTTGGTGAGGCTTGTAGAAATCTGTTGCATGATATTCAAAGCACCATGATGCAAATGGCCAAGTCTTCTATGCCATAATTTGCTAACATCTCGACTCTGCACCTTCTATGATTTTGTGCTAAATGCTGCACAATCTTCCACATATAATTTGTAGAGGTTATTCACTTGAACCATGATATGCTTCACTTATCCCATGGTGATATGTCTTAGGAAAGCCTTCCCTTTGCTACATATCACATCGTAGCCATGGTTCTCCAACACAACTACGAAAACTAGTTTCTTCTTCAACCCCATACAAACATCACATCCTTGAGCTTGAGAGGGGAGCTAGACTCCCTTTGAAAATTAATTGTAGAAATAACAATGACACCATACCTTCCATCATCTCCCACCTTGATTTGCATTTGAAGATCCTTCTCCTCCAAATCACTGAAAAATTCTTTGTTTCCCATGATGTGGAATGAGGCACTGCTGTCGAGATACCACAAACTACCCATCATTGTGGTTTCCATGTAGGTAATGAGGGTAAAATAAAGTTCAAACTGTGAAGCCATGGCTTCACCTACTACTCCTCCTATGGTCTTCTTTCTTGCTTTATTGTGTGGATAGTTCGTTGCATAGTGCCTGAATTCATGACAGTGAAATCACTTGATTTTGGACAAGTCTTTCTTCTTCCCCCCCTAACTCAAATCTGCTTTGGATTGGGGATTTTTTAGTTTCCCTTTCTTTTCCTTTCTATCCAAGGAAAATTTCTCCTCATCCTCATCCTTGGACAAGGTCTTGTGTCTGGTGCTCTACCTTATCTCCTCTTGTACCAAATCAGACCAAAGGCGTTCCTAATTTGTTAGCTTGTCCCTCCCGTTCACTGAATCTTGGTAGCTTTGCCAACTCTTGGGAAGGCCTATAAGGGCTAGTCTCACCAAATCATCCTCTGCAACAGTAACACCAATTTGACCAAGTTCATCATGACACTATGTGAAGCTGCTCAGACATTGTGGGATGGTTTCATTCCTCTTCATCTTGATATTTCTAAGCTAGTCCTTGAGTGCCAATTTCCTATGGTCATTACTATTATGGAACAAATCTGTTAGCGCTTGCCACATTACATACCAAATATTTCCCATGGATATTAGAGACAATATGGCCATGTACTCCATCCAATATGATCCTCTTTGCATTGTCAATACACTCCTTCCAATTTGTTAGATTCTGAGCATCAACTGCTACTGGTTTCAGAATATCAATATCAATTAATTCCTTCAACCCTTTATCCTCTAGTATTTCCTCCATCTGATCCTTCCATGAAACATAATTCGAGCTTTCCTCAAGGTCATACTCGAGCCTTAATCCATTGAAATCCATCTTCTCAGTCCTGACGAAAACCTACAACCTGATCTGCAACTTTGAACCTCCTGGAATGAAAACTTAGAAATATTTGCTCTACAGTGATTCCAACTCTGATACCATATAGAAATTAATGTGTTGATTCAAAACTTCTCATAAAATTTACTAAATCACAAAACTTGAAGATACTCTACTCATATGCGGAAGTTACTTCACCATGTAAAACAAGAATCATTGACATGCAAAAGGAAACATCACACATACACAAATATTTATCTAGGGGAAAGTAACTTCTCAAAACCCCTTACTATTTGTATTGAATTAATTAGAGAATAAATAAGAAATACAATGCTTGCTCAAGCCTAAGCACATCCCACACTAGCTCTCTACCTGACTGACTGAACCTGGCCTGACACTCAACGAATTTTGAGCCTTCCCAAGCTCCTATTTCCTTGCGTTGTTCCCTTAGGAAATTTCCTGTATTATTTAGGAATTTCACACCAAGGAATTGTGCAATTACCATAGGCACATTCTTTGTCTTCATGCATGACCTGTACAACTTGGATTATATTACAACTGATACTACACTTCCCTTGAACTCTAATCTCAACTAGGTAACTCGAATTTTCTACATGAAAAAATTATTTTGGGTTAATTATTAGTTAACTGGATGATCACTCAGTGTGGAAAAAGTTACATACCCACAACTTGACCTCCACTAGTTCTTTTGACTGTGAGAACTAGTTAAACTGACAATAACTCAAATTAAATGAATAGATTGTTGCACATTAGAAATCAGTCATGTAGAACTGAACTCAGGTGTCTCCAACTCAAATTTACTAAGTTAATTGAGTGACAAGAACCATGTCACATTAGTTAACTACCTCAAAGTGTTTTGCAGAAATTAAAACTCGAATTTTAATCAAGTTTGACCAAGGCAAATTCAAAACTAGATTTTCTTGTTGCATTTTCAACATGAACAACCATGAAAATAAAATCATCTTTCATTCGAAATATATGTAGCATAATATGAGAAAGAGATATAGTATGACACACATGGGTTGAGTTAACCTAGTTCACCACCAAAAGTGAATCCCCAAAAATCTGAAGATGATCCCAACATTTTTCCAAGGCAAAGGAAATCAAGGATATGCAAGCCAATATCTCAACCTAGTTATTTGAGCCCCTCCTAAAACCCATACTTGGAAACAAACCTTCCCTGTGAGATGTAGGACAAAAGCACCACCATATAAAACCCCACCATCCTATGAAGCCCCATCGAAATAAACCTAGGGAAAACTGACATCAATCGACTCTACGAGAAAAAAATGACTCCTAGACACAGGTCAAGATTGAGGATAGTGTTTAAGGATATAGAGGAAATCAAAATTAGTTCAAATTGGGAAATAAAGGGAGTCCTGGAAAATTTCCCGATTGCGAGTGAGCCAAATATACCAAGATATGATGAGTGGTAAAGTAGAGAATGCATAAGTGGCGTTTCCTTTGAACCAACCCCTCCAAATATCTTTAACTGAAACACCCTCTCACCTATATGAATCACCTAATACCCTGTAGTGAGTCAACCAAACAAGTCTAGTGAAAGGGTAATGAACAAGGAGATGAACAATCGATTCCTCATTGTTCCTGTATAACATACACATGCCTAACTTGATTTTATGTTGTCTTTGCATCACATCCAAGGTGGGTACATTATCAATGGGAATGCACCAGGTAAGTATTTTGATTTGGATGGAAATTTTTCAATCCATTTAACTCAACACCACCATAATGAATCCGCTTCTTGAGCCATAATGTTCAAATGAATATATCTAGATTTTGGAGTGTAAACGCCATGTGCATTAGTAGTCCATACTAGTTCATCCTCAACATTCAATAACCTAATATACAAGGAGTACAAGGAATTTAAGAAAAAAGCCCATTCCCTTCGAAAACCCCCCATTAACTACAAAATGGTAGCCAAAAGCCATCCCTGTCACCATAAGGAAGTACATTGTGGGTTGTTAATGTGAGAAAGTCTTGAAATACCCCGATTTCTAAGCTAGCCAATTAAAAACTGTTAGCACTCTGTAAATTTCCTTAGGATGAAGAGGGAAATATCATAGGTAGCTACAAACCTCTTTTAGGCTAAGGTCCAACCCCCCTAGCCTTGGGGAGGGCTCTCTCACTGTCTTGTGCTATCAATAAAAAAGGTGACTGGTAAGATGTAGGTTTTATGCTAGTTATACTGATCAAAATGTAGTTCAAGATTCATGTTTTTTTATAGGTCCAAATGAATAAGGGATATGATGCAATTGAAACAGGGGAAATATAGGAAAACTTACTGGCAATCAATCAAAGTTCATTGTAGTGGAGGGATGAGCGAGGTAAGAGAAAAATGACAAACTGAGCATCAAGCCACACATGAGTTCAAATTGCCATAGAAGAAAATGACACATCTATGATCAACTGAATCAATCAGAGAAATACATGAATTTTAAAAAATATCCTTTCAATATGAGCACGAGTAAGTTATATAGTATGAAACTATATATTAGAAATTGATCCGAAAGAAATACATATCACATCAGAAAAGAAAATACATACCAATAAGTATGATGCATGTAACACTGTCCAAATTGCATCTGCCTTCTTCTATTGATTTGGTAAAAAGATAGAAAATTCCAGAAAAATGTAGTCTAGGCTCTTACACTACAAACAAAAACTATTTTCCATGTCTTTACATCATTAAATACATTGAGGAATTCGAATTACCACTCTAGGTGGTCCAATTCACTCCATAAAAGTCAAATGGGCTAGATACAATGCATTTTTAATTGCTATGGAGGAAAATGGGAACTACTATATCAAGAATAATACAGTTTAGAAACATCAACCAAGTTGTAATATTTGTTTAACAACTCAAGCTACATGAATTTAAACTTATCGACACTTATCTAACAACCAAAATCACTTCTAGTAGTTCCAAAATTCGAAATTTTCCAAAATAAAATTGACTAATATTTTTGCACAATAGAGGGCATATATCTTCAAAATTGACATGGTTGTAGATTGTTTTGGACAAAAATAAGTAGATGGATATGCTTGAGATGACCTGGTTTTTATGTAGAACCCACTGAGTGCCTCCTTCCATGCTTGAAGGCCTTGAAAATGACTTATTTTGGTTTACGCAACAGAGGTTGAATTTTGAACTAATATTGAATTTTCCTGCTCAAAATCGATTGAATATGACCATCTACTAGATGCATTCACCTTAAAACACTCCCAACATACTTAAATCCTTTCAAAACTTCCACACTTTCATCAAAACATGACATAATAGGCCCTTGGATACACAGGTTCAGACTTTAGCAAAATGGAGCAAAACATGTAGATTTTTACTTGTAGATTCAACAACTTATGTAATATGCTAAAACACAAGACACAAATCTACTATACTCTTTAGTAGAAACAAATATTGATCGATGAAAACAATACAAAGAAAAGGAAGAATATCAATCACACATAACACAATATTTATCTAGGGAAAGAAACTGCTAAAAACCCTGACTATCTATATTGCATTAATCAGAAGATCTGAGAAGAAAATACAATGCTTGTTCAACCCGAACAATTCCTTCACTAGTACAATCTAAATCTCTGCCTCACAACCCAGCTCAAGCCAACACTTAGCCAATTCTGCTACCTGCCCATATTTAATTGTGAAATCCACCCTCCATAACTGCGCAATCCATCCATAGGCCCTCAATTGATTGCATGCACCATCTGTACAACTTGGAAAATTATACAACTAATAGTACACTCTCCTTGAACTCTAATCTCAACTGGGTCTTCCTATGAACTGACATGCATGAGTTATTTATGAGTGAATCTTCAGTGAACTGGTGCGGTATTGAGGATGCATAGGTGCCTGTTCCCACTACTAGACCTCTTACTAGTTCCTCCAATAGTTTGAACTAGTTTAACTGACTATAGCTCAGTGAGATTGAGTTAATTAATTACAACTCAAAAGAACTCAACCTAAGCTCCTAAAATTTAGGGATCATTCTACGTAACTCTATATAGACTCCTAACTCGAATTTCCTAAGTCAACTAAGTAAATTTAACTTAGATAACTATTACAAGTTGCTATGATAATAGAATTTGGATTTAATTCACAATTTAATTCAATGACAAATTAAATTGGAATTTCTTGCTGCTATTTTTAACACTCCCTCTCAACAAGAAAGGGATTATCTGCTACCTCGATCGTGCCTCTGTAAAACCTGAATTTACATCTTGACAAGGCCTTTGCAAAATATTTGCATCTTGTTCCTCTGTAGGAATGTACTCCAATAACATAATTCTCCTCTGCACACAATCTCGAAGATGATGATACTGGATATCAATATGCTTGGACCGATCATGAAAAACTAGATTTTCAGAGAGTTTGACATAACTCTGATTTTCATAGTAAATCATAGTTGGATCCATCTGTTGACGAAACAAGCCAACAAGAATCTTCCTCATCTAGGTAGCCTCACAAGTTGCTTGAATAGCAACCAAGTACTCTGATTCTGCTGAACTGGGCGCAATTGATCTCTGTTTCCTGTTGTACCAAGAAACAACTGTTGACCCAATACTGAAGATCCCACTTGATGTGCTCTTCCTATTAGATGGACTCCTTGTCCAATCTACATCTATGAATCCTTGAAGATTCACTCCCTCTATTTTTTTGTACCATAAACGATACTGAGTAGTGCCTCTGAGGTATCTCAACACATGTTTGGTTACCTTCCAATACAACTTGGTCAACTTAACAATCATTTGAGTAAGCTAGTAATTGCATAAGACATATCCGGTCTTGTGTTCACCAAATACATGAGTGAACCCACAAGATGCTTGTAAATAGTAGCCTCCACTACTTCACCAGAAGTAACATCCTCCTTTCTCTAGTTACTCGCTAGAGGAGTCTCCAAGGGTTTACTATTATCCATGTGGAATCTTTTGAGTATCTCGTTGGCATACTTTCCCTGAGGGACAAAAATTTATTCATCACCTTGCCACACTTACATACCAAGAAAGTAGTGCATGAACCTCAAGTCCTTCATTTCGAACTCTCACGCAAGATTCTCTTTTCAAGACTTGATCAACTTATAATCACATGTTAGAATGAAATCATAGAAATATAAAACAATAATCAACAATTTAGCTTCAACCACAATATGGTAAGGGTTCGCATCTGCTTTGCTTTTGGTGAAGCCCAACCTGGTGAAGTAGCTATTGATCTTGGTGTACCAAGCACATGGTGCTTAATTCAGCCCATGCAATGCTCGCTTGAGTTGACACACATGCAACTCTCTGTTAAAGGTCTCAAATGCTTTAGGATACTCAATATACACCTCTTCCTCAATCATGCCATTGAGGAATGCTGTATTTACATCCATCTAATGTATCTTCCATCCCATCTGTGCTGACAGTGCTAAAATGGATCTGATTGATGAGTATCTTTCAACAGGAGAAAAATTCTCATTGTAATCAATCCCCTCCACCTAAGAAAATTATCTAGCAACAAACCCTCCCTTGTGTTTCTCCAAACTACCATTTGCTACTTGCTTTACCTTCTAAATACATTTATAACTCACCAGTAACTTGTATACCAGTCTTGGGATGACATCCCAAACACTATTCCTAACAATGGAGTCATACTCCTCAACCATGGCATCAACCCAAACTGGTTGTTGCACTGCTTCCTCAAAAGAGGATGGCTCAATATCTACACATCAACTCATCAAAGGCATGTATCTAGTGTAACTCTTTATTGACCTCCTCTACCTGCGCTGTGATGTGGGTGCTCCCACATTCTCTCTAGCATCACGTAATAACTTATCAGGGTCTCTGGTGAGCTTTCTCCCATCTCTGGAAGACTCTGCATGAGTGAGTGTCTCCACTCCCTCATCCTTTGCATGTGGATGCTCCACATCATCCTAAGGTTCCTCCTTTGGAGCTAGAATCTCCTAAATGGCATTTAGATGAAGCTCCCTCTAAAGGGTACATCTCATGGCCTTCTCTTTATCAAATTTTACATCTTTACAAATAACTGTCAACTTGTTTGTTGGTAGGTACATCCGATAGTTGTGAGGTGTATCAGTGTAGCCCACAAATATCTCCAACTTAGATGTTGGCTCAATATTTTTCCATGCATATTTGGTTACATGGCAATAGATTGATGAACCAAAAATCTTTAAGTGTATCGCATCTGGTTTCTTCGTTGAAAAAGCCTCCTTCAGTGTACTCATCCAAAGAATTTGATGAGGGCTTTTGTTCTGCAAATAAACAACTATGTTGCATGCCTCAACCCACAAGTGTAATGGTAGGCCCTAATTATGCAACATCACTTATGCCACTCCTACAATTCCTCTGTTCTTCCTTGTAGCCACACCATTCTATTGTGCGTTATTAGGTGTTATCAACTCCTATTGAATGCCTTCTGATGCAAATTTTTTTTTGAACTCATTTGACACATACTCTCCACCGTTATCACTCCTGAGAGATTTAACTTTCTTGCCAATATCTTTCTTGGCCAGTGCTTTAAATTCACAAAACTTTGCAAAACTTTGATCTTTCTTCTACATGAAGAAGATCCAACACTTATGAGAAAAATCATCAACAAATTTAACATAATACCTATGCTTGGCCATGGATGCTGTCGAGAATGGTCCACACACATATGAGTGAACTTGATCGAGGATCGCATGTACTCGACTGTCTTTGTCATGAAAGGAAGCTTTGGTGTACTTTCCCAATGTACACCCTTTGCATGTGTCTACCTACTCAAGTGTACCCTTGGGAAGAACCCTAGAATTTTGGTGCTTGATCTTCAAGGTGGCATGGTGCAGGTGACCCAACCTCCTATGCCAAATCTCAATGATGGCTTGGCTCTGCACCTTCTCTGATTTCATGCTCAAGGAAACACAATCTTCTAACTCAACTTGTAGAGATTCTTCACTCGAGTCCCTATCCTCTTCACTTGTCTTGTGGCTATGTGATGAAGGAACACATTTCCTTTACTAAATATCACATCATAGCCTCTATCCTCCAACATGGCAAAAAATACCAATTTCTTCTTCAAACCAGGAACATACATAACATCTCGAAAAATGAGGGGATAACTTGAATCCCTCTAAAAAGTAACTGTACCAATCCTGGTAGCACTATACCTTCCATCATCACCCATCTCAATATGCATATAAATATCCTTCTTTCTCAAGTTGTTCAAGAGTGTCACTTGCCACTCCTCCTAAGGGCTTCTTACTGACTTTATTGAGTGGACACTTTGTGGAAAAATGTCCCAGCTTGTGACAACGAAAGCACTTGAATTTTGACATGTCCTTCTTCTTACCATCCTGATAATAATCTGATTTGGAATGGGATCAATTTCCCTTCCCTTTCTTTTCCTTACCCGCTAAGGTACAATTCTCCTCATCATCATGCTTTGGTGAGGATCTGTCTCTGGTGTTTTTCCGAATCACTTCCTGTACCAAGTCAGATCACAACTGTTCCCAATCTGGTAGCTTCTCCCTCCCATTAACTAATTCCTGGTAACTGTGGCAACTCTGGGGAAGTCCTACAAGTGCTAGGCTCACCAGCATCTTCAGCAACACTAATACCAACACTTCGAAGCTCATCCCGATCATGGATGAACCTGGCCAAGTACTTCGGAATTGCGTCGCCCTTCCCAATCTTGATCTTTCTAAGTTTGTGCTTCAGTGCCAATTTCCTATGGTCACTGCTATTTTGAAACAGGTTCGTTAATGCCTTTGATCTGAAATGGGGACCTAAAGGCTTCTTGTCGAGCTTCCAAGAACCTCTCCCACTCCAAATCTTATATATTCGCAAGACCTTATGATTAACCAGTTGTGGAATTAAAAAGTGCTTGAAATAGGTGTATGCTTGTGTTTGTTTTTAAACTGTTTATGTGCTTTAAGTTGATTTGCTTAAATTGATATAAAAACATATAACAGTGAAACAGTGCAGTGAATAAGCATCACACATAATAACAATATAATATGGAATTCACCCAAACCTCTTGGGCTATGTCTCCTTGAGCTCTAGTCAACTCAACTAGGCTCTCTGGGATTATGGCATAAATTCTTTTACAAGCTCCATGCTCAACTCCATTGGTTTACAACTAAACCTATGGGTTTAAAATACCATCTTGTCCCACTAGTTATCTATACTTTGTAGACATATCTAGGCTTCTCTGGACTAGACTCCTTCAATCACTACTCTGAGTTATCTTGAGCTCTATCTTGCACCAACTCCCTCAAAATTCTCTCACTATCTTTGGAATGCCTTCTTCTATCTTCAGCACACTCTGAACACCAACAACAACTAGATCATTTGATCTCTTTGCTGTTCTGGATCTTCATTACTGCTCCATGGCTCTTAGAAGTCTTCAAGATTTTCTGAACTCCATCTCAATGGATTCAATGATCCCTACAATCACCTCAACTATTGGAACCTTGAGAATGAACACTGACTCTATTCTCTGCAACTGCCTCCAACCTCTGTCGGTCTCTACTTCTACTCTTGACTCTAGCTCTCGCTTCTCTGAGCTCTTTGGTTTTTGCTCGACCTCCAAGCGACTCCAAAACTCTCTACACTCCCTCTCAATCATGATCTATGGCTTTTGTGAGGCCTCCTTCTGGCTTTGCAGCCTCCTGTTCATTTCTCTGTGCATGATCATTCCTCTATCTCTTCAGCTGGCAGTCTGGCTTTTGGTTCTGTGGATTTGCACGTTACAAACACATCATTGTTACAAAATGGCCGCTTGCAGTGTGGCATAGTGATAAGGGGTAGTTACAAAGGAATCAATGACCTTTCTCTGCCTTAATTCCAAAAATAATCACATTTCCAATACACAGAGATAGTACACGAAAATACACTATTGGGCACAAAATCCCGAACTTCAAAATTTATGAAATCGGGCTCATAATCCCTATCGGGTCTGCCTTTAGTCACAATATCGCAATCGCATTACATAGGTGGGAGGCCAAAAAAACCTTAATACACAGGAATACATTGAAAATCCCGAATTCCTGGATTTCAAAACTTATGAAATCGGGTCTATAAATCCATCAGGCCCGCCCCTTATCGGCATATCGCAATTGCAAGTCGCAATCGCATATAATGGCCCTTTGTATCAGGGATCCACCGATCGCCTGATCACCGATCACCCCAATCAGATCCTGACCATTGATCTTGCTCATCGATCCGATAGTTGGTGTGCAATCGCACATCGGCCCATCGCTTTATTGCATATCGCAATATCACTATCATAACTGTCCCAGGGGCCTTCCCTTTGGTTATGCCAACCGCCGATCTGTCGATCTTCCGATCCACCAATTGCCGATATCACACCTCACATATCGCATCGGCGTGGTCTATGCTTCTACTCCTCCGATCACCGATCTCCCTGATCACTGACTCCATCGTAACCGTCCATTCCAACAACTATAAGCTCTCATCGCAATTGCATAATCACATGTCGCTATGCCTGGGGTCCCAATATCAGGCAAAGGCCTACCTTTGATGTGATAAGTCAGAGGTCGCAATCGGGGTTCCTTGAACCTTTGCCTTAAGTCCTTCCCTTTGGCACATTTGCGATGTGATTTCTTCAATGAGCCTTTTAGGCCATTTTTATAAGACTTTTCCTCCTTTTCAAAGGACAATGTCAATCTTATTTCTGCGATAACTTCTTCATCCAAAGTCCATTTTAGCCCTTTTAAATTGCATTAGATCCAGATTGAAAAGATATATGCAATGGGACTATTTTTAGAAGCATCCTTTGACTTTCATTTTTGAGTGAAAATTCATTTAAGATCATTTTCTGATCATGCCTTCCCACTCAAAATATTTTGGTCTCCAAAAGACTGATATACTGATCTAAATAGTAAATGAGAGTAACAACACCCTCTTTTTTCAGCCTCCATACACTTGCCTTGCATAGTGCCTCTGAACCAAAGCCTTTGACCACTCTCCTTCTTGGATGTGCTGGTCCTCTTGGGAAGAACTGTTTTCCTCCTTAACTTCATGTAGAACTCCAATTGAGAAGGTTACAGAAGGTAGTTTGAACTTCTCTTCCTTGATCATTGATCCAAGGTGGCTCAAACAAATGTGAAGTTACATTTGCTTCACAAAAATTTACATTTTTACCTATTTGACATGCTGTCAACAACAACAGAATTACAGATAACAACTAGATGGCCTAAAATCCTACTTCAACAAAAGAAACTGATTTCACATCTTGTGAACAGCTCCATGTCTTTAAATATGCATACAAATGATGGACTAGATAACAAGCCCACAAAACATGCCTTTAAAACAAATGATCCTTCAAGTCAAGCATGTAGAAAAGATCTCAAAGGATTCTTTTCAAAAGATGAAACACTTCATCATTATCTCCATCTTGGAGACAAAATAAACTTTTCTCAAGTCAATATTACATGCATGTTTAAGAAAAAGCAACCAACCCTTCAAGTTAATTACACACACATGTTCAAATACAAGGAAATCATCAACATCCCTGTGTTCATGCACATCATTCTCATGCATGCATTTCATCCTTCAACTTTCGCTTAAGCACACTATACTTTCGAAGGTGAAATGAACATAATGTTGCAGCAACAAAGTGAGTCTCCTACTCAAATTTTTCCATTCACCTTCTTGGTAAAACCCTGCAACTTCATTCCATTAACAAATAAATGTAAATAAATGCATCAATAGACATGCAATCTTAATTGGATAAGAACTCTAACCATTTCTTAACAATCCATTTCAAAGGTGCTGCCTTTGTCTGCACATCAGCATCAACATGTGAAGCATCCTGAAACACATCAATCATGGAATCTTTCTTTCCATTCTTGCCATTTTCTCTTTCCACCTTCTTTAAGTTTTGTGGAAGCATTGTTGGATTCAAATTCCAACACTTTTCAACAATGTGTCCTTTCTTATGGCAGTAAGTGCAACACATGTGCATCCTCTTGACAACATGATTTTCCTTGTCCAATGCACCTTTGGATTCTTGCTTCCTTTGCTTTAAAAGTTTCTTGTATACGGCCATTCTCTTCCAACATCTAGAAACATTATGGTTAACCAAACTGCAAAAGGAACATGCAATTATTTTCCCATACCTATATGGAAATTTACCATGCTAAACATAATCAAAAGGAATATGATTAGGACCAGTTTTATACCTTTCTTTTTCACCTTTATTTCCTTCATAAGGAGGTGAATTGAATGAAGAAGTGGCTCCCTTTGAAACACCATCAACCTCTTCAATGGTTTCAGAGTTTCCACAACTCTCTGGTTCAAGTGCATGCTGATGCACACCTTCTTTCTACAAGGTATGCTTCACACCATTGCATTCCCCAAGAATACAATCTACACTCTTGAGGTAGAAGACCTGAAATGAAACTCCTTCTTGGAATTGTTTCAATGGCCATTATGGCATCTTTGGAACTTTCTCCATAAGACTATCCATATCCAAGACCCAAATACTTAGGCCTCTTCTCAACCATTATTGGCTCAACAATACCCTGTGCATGTTTACCCAAGCCTTTTCCTTCATAGCCCATCTTGGACATTAACTTGGACCCTATGCCTCTGGTATGTTTTTCGAAAGAACCAATATAAGCATTCTTAGAAGAATTTGAAGACAAATAGGAATTGTTTACCTCTTCTTCAAGCTTATACTTGACAAAGGCTTCTTTGGCAACAAAGAGCTGTGTCTCCAACTCATGCATCCTTTTCAGGTTCATATTTGCAATATGAAGTCGCCTCTCCATTTCCTGTAATTTTTCAGAAAGCTACTGCTTCTCTTCCTCCATGGAATTGAACTGCTCTCTAAGTATGCTGCTCTTCCTTCCATCCTCATACATTTCTCTCACCTTCTCCATCATGATGAACAAGTCTTGCTTCATGTCTTCATCAAAGAATCTTGTGAAGAAAGAAGATTTTGAGGACTCAATTGTAGAAGTTGTCATTATGCCAATGAATAAAAGAACTTCAAACAAGATTAACAAAGAGCTTATTCAAGCAACCTTTTGCAACAAACCTCTTCTGCTTTAAGGATTGCTTTGAGGTCCTTTGGGATAAGAAGAATGCCTTCAACCCTTCTTCCTTCTTGTCCTCTCCTAGACTTAGTTAACAACAACTTTATTTGAACCTTTGCAAACTCAAACAATAGTCGGTTTACAAAAAATCAAACAACAAAATCCTTGCTACTATTTGAACACCTTTCAAGTCAAACAAGCGTATAGATTGCTCTGTCAATCAAGCATCCAGATATAATATCACCTGTATCATAATACTATCTGCTCTGGTATAACCAGTTCTGATATAACCTTCTTGAAGGTGGAGTTAATCAAGCTGAGGCTCTGATATAACTGTTCTGATACCACCTGATATGAAATGGGGACCTAAAGGCTTCTTGTTACAAGAACCTCTCCCACTCCAAAGCTTATATATTCCAAAGACCTTATGATTAATCAATTGCGGAATTAAAAAGTGCTTGAAATAGGTGTATGCTTGTGTTTGTTTTTAAACTGTTTATGTGCTTTAAGTTGATTTGCTTAAACTGATATAAAAACATATAATAGTGAAATAATGCAGCAAATAAGCATCACACATAACAACACTATAATATGGAGTTCACCCAAACCTATTGGGCTACGTCTCCTTGAGCTCTAGTTAACTCAACTAGGCTCTCAGGGATTATGGCATAAATTATTTTACAAGCTCCACGCTTAACTCCATTGGTTTACAACTGAACCTATGGGTTTAGAATACCATCTTGTCCCACTGGCTGTCCATACTCTATAGACAGATCTAGGCTTCTCTGGACTAGACTCCTTCAATCAGTGCTCTAAGTTGTCTTGAGCTTTAGCTTGCACAACCTCCCTCATAATTCTCTCACTATCTCTGGAATGCCTTCTTCTATCTTCTACACACTCTAAACACCAGCAATAGTAGGATCATTTGATCTCTTTGTTGTTTTGAAGCTTCATTATTGCTCCATGGCTCTTAGAAGTCTTCAGGATTTTTTGAACTCCATCTCAATGGATTCAGTGGTCCCCTACAGACTATTGGAACCTTGAGAATGAACGCTGGCTCTATTCTCTGTAACTACCTCCAACCTCTGTCGGCCTCTGCTTCTGCTCTCAACTCTAGCTCTGGCTCTGGCTCTGGCTTCTCTGAGTTCTCTGGTTTTCGCTCAACCTCCAAGCAACTCCAAAACTCTCTGAGCTCCCTCTCAATTGTGCTCTCTATCTTTTGTGAGGCCTCCTTCCAGCTCTGCGGATTCCTGTCCAATTCTCTGTGCGTGATCATTCCTCTGTCTCTTCAGCTGGCCCTTTGGCTTCTAGCTCTATGCCTCTTCACATTACAAACACATCATTGTTACAAAATGCCCACTTGCAGTGTGGCATAATGATTAAGGGAAGTTACAAAGGAATTGACAGCTTTTCTCTACCTTAATTATGAAAATAATCACATTTCCAATACACAGAGATAATACACAGAAATACACTATCGGGCGCAAAATCCCGGACTTCAAAATCTATGAAATCATGCTCGTAATCCCTATCGGTTTCACCTTCGGTCGCAATATCGCAATCACATCGGATAGGCAGGAGGTCAAAAAAACCTCAATACATGGGAATACATTGAAAATCCTGAATTCTCGGATTTCAAAACTTATGAAATCAGGTCTATAGTTCCATTGGGTCTGCCCCTTATCGGCATATTGCAATCGCATGTAATGGCCCTTTGTATCGGGGATTCGTCGATTTCCCGATCGTCGATCACCTTGATCAGATCCTGACCGTTGATCCTGCTCATCGATTTAATGGTTGGTGTGTGATCACACATCAGCCCATTGGTTTGTCGCATATCGCAATATCACTGTCACAACAGCCCCGGGGGTCTTTCCTTTGGTTATACCGACCGCCGATATCGCACCTCGTGTATCACTTTGGTGGGGTCTATGCCTCTGCTCCTCCGATCACCGATCACCCCGATCATTCCGATCGCCGACTCCATCACTACCATCCATTCCTACCCAGATCCAATGGCTGTAAGCTCTCATCACAATCGCATAATCGCATGTCGCTATGCCTGGGGTCCCGATATTGGGCGAAGGCCTAACTCTAATGCGAGTCGAAGGTCGCAATTGGGGTTCCTTCCACCTTTGCCTTAAGTCCTTCCCTTTGGCACATTTGCAATGCGATTTCCTCAATGAGCCTTTTAGGCCATTTTTATAAGAATTTGCCTCCTTTTCAAAGGACAATGGCAATCTTCTTTTTGCAAATAACTTCTTCATCCAAAGTGCATTTTAGCCCATTCAAATTGTATTAGATTCAGATTGAAAAGATCTATGAAATGGGACTATTTTTCAAAGCAATCATTTGACTTTCATTTTTGAGTGAAAATTCATTTAGGATCATTTTCTGATCAACCTTCCACATTGTGTATGGAGTGTACTTATCATGGAGACTCGAGACAATGTGATCTCAAACTCCTTCGAGGATAATCCTTCTCATTTTTGCCACACACTTTCTCCATTCAACCAGATCTTTAACATCATATTCTGAAGGCTTAGGAATGTCATGATCTATGAATTACTCGAGGCCATTGTCTTCCATCATTTCCTCCATCCTGTCCTTCCAAGATATGTAATTCGAGCTGCCCTTCAGGGCATACTCGAGTCTCAAACCATAGAATGACATATTGCTAAATTTGAAGTATGGACTTGCAAATTTGATTTCACTTGCACAACAAACTTGAATTCTCCTCTTCTATAATTTCTTCATCTTTGATACCATATAGAGTTTTACTTGTAGATTCAACAAATTATGTGATATGCTAAAACACAAGACAAGAATCTACTCTACTCTTCAGCGGAAACAAAAATTGATCGATGAAAAAAATTAGCAGAAAAGGAAGAATATCAATTACAGATGACATGATATTTCTCTGGGGAAAGAAACTGCTAAAAACCCTGACTATCTATATTGCATTAATCAGAATATCTGAGAAGAAAATACAATGCTTGTTCAAGTCGAAGAGTTCCCGCACTAGTACAATCTAACTCTTTGCTGCACAACCCAGCTTAAGCCAACACTTAGCCAATTCTGTTGCCTGTCAAGTCCCTAATTCCTTGCACAATTCCTGAGAGAATTATCCCATATTTAATTGGGAAATCCATTCTCCATAACTACACAATCCATCCATAGGCCCTCAACTGGTTGCATGCACCATCTATACAACTTGGAAAATTATACAACTGATAGTACTTTGTCCCTGAATTCTAATATCAACCAGGTCTTCCTTTGAACTGACATGCATGAGTTATTTATGAGTGAATATTCAGTTAACTTGTGTGGTATTGAGGACGCACATGTGCCTGTCCCCAGTATTAGACCTCCTACTAGTTCCTGCAATAGTTAGAACCAGTTTAACTGACTATAACTCAGTTAAACTGAGTTAGTTAATTACAACTCAAAAGAACTCAACCCGGGCCCCTAAAATTTAGGGATCACTCTACATGAATCTAGATAGACTTCCAACTCGAATGTCCTAAGTCAACTAAGTCAGTTTAAATTAGTTAATTATTACAAGTTGCTATGACAATAGAATTTCAATTTAATTCACAATTTAATTCGAGGAAAAATTAAATTGGAAGTTCTTGTTGCTATTTTTAACAAAACATAGCATATATCCAAAACTTCAAAAATTAAAAAATGAGCATGGCCTCCTTATACCACCTCATCTTTGACCCAACTCCTTGAATAATTGAAACCAAGATCAATGCATTCTTGAAATCCAAGCCTCCATACATTCTCGTGCTTGTACATTGTACAATAATTTCCCTATCTTGAATATTATACATGTTGACAATGTTATTACTCTTCACTTATCAAGCTTCTGTACATACTACAAACAAGGCAACATTTTAATGGATGATTTGGGTGTGTGTTGTGTATGAATCTCGATCAATATGCATAAACCCTACTAGAAAAACATTTGTTTTAATTTCAGGTTTTAGACCTTTATGGAATCTTACTCTTTTGCCTTTCCAAATATCACTTGATTTTAAATCTCTTAATTTTTTTTCCTGCTCCAACTTGATATCAAAGATTCAATGCCACAAGTTGTATTGTTAGAGGCCTTGAAAGAAGTAAGAAAAGGTATTAGAAGCAGCCCCTTGGAAACATGAGAGAATTCAAAAACACATTGGAGGAGATCATTACATTCATATCACGTATTGATGCTTGACATCAATATGGATACATCAAGCTGTGATGTTAAAATACTTCAACCACCATATTAGATTTCACTATATCTTCAACCAGATTTTTCTCAGTATAAACACTTGCATCGCAGTATCCTAGATCAAAATGTTCATCCAGAATATCATCATCAATTGGTTCCAATGCCCAATTCAAAGGTTGCCTTGATAATCCTCTATTCTTAGGATTGTGGTTGGGGCTTATTCCAATACATTGCAATCCAAAACAACTAGGGGAAAAGTGCAAACCCTGATCATATTGTTAGCACAAGTTCATGGAAAGAAAATTGTCAGAGCTCCATCTATGCAGATATGAATTTTGAATATTGTGACAGATGTTGATCTAGATATCTTGGTATAAAAGAAAAAGTGAAAACTACATTAATAGAATCCTCCTCAGAGTCAAACTAGTCTACAAGTAAGGCTCTCGGTGATCTAAACACTTATGTTATAACAACTCAAATCTTGGAACTTGCTTTGATGTGCACATCATTTGGAAGGAACATTTTAAGGACCCCTCGAAGATTACCCAAGCCTAAAGGTAGTTCCTTTTGATTTGCAATCTTCTGCAAGAATCTTGGTTTTCATGAGAGATTCTTTCATGATTTCTCCAGATGAAATCACAACACAGATAATAGCACGAGCAGATGAACCAACCAATGGTGTGTTCTCCTAACATTTCTTGGGATTCTGAGATTTGTGCATAATAGTTGTGCAGTAATGGTGGTTTTTGCAACAAATATGTTGCACCCTCTTTCACCTGAGCTTCAAACACCTCCCTTTGACCTTTGCAACCTCTTCAACATTCTCAAAGCTCAGATTACAATGGAGTAAGAATGAGGAAAACTTGAAATTTTTTGAAATGTATGCCTCCACATGCCTTATGTCATGTCATGATGGTGAATTTTGAGCAGAGGAAGTGAGGTGAGATGAGGATATCTTTTGATGATGAGAAGTACACATCACTAACAGACCCACAACAAACTTTAACTAACTGAACCCAATTGACATGGCTTTGTACTTGACTTATGATGAATGAAACCCCATGAAATGACCCACTCAACCCTTATACTGACTCCTTTTCCCTCCATGAGTACAATTTTGAAATTATGATGCCCTCATGGACTTTATACTCTCACAAATTTGATTTTGGGTTGAAAGACCCCCTTTACAACACATATATTTATAAAACTTTAGCTCTTTTGAATCTCTTTTCATACAAAACTTTAGACTATGACACATAGTGACTGATAGGCTAAAATTGACAAACAGACCCCAAAGATGAATACTAAGAGGCAAACACACTTTCATTCCTAGATTATAGGATCCTAACATTGGTTCTAGTGGGGACGACAACCTCCTAGTGAGGTGCCAAGAACACCCAGACTAGTAGTCTGAACCATTGGGTGATGGAGTTTAACTTTTATTTGACTAAGGCTAACTTGAAAAACTATGACCTTTCCATTACATATGGAAACAACTAATCAAAATATTATGGCCTTCACTTCAGGCTTCAAACTCTGAAGACAACCATCCACACCTGCAACTTGAAAAATAATACCAAACTACCAAGGTAAACTAATAAACAATACACTCAGAGGGCTAATCTTATTCACACACCTACTTGCTATAACTGATCCACAAGCTACTTGATCAAGTGAAGTCAAACATCCAGTGAAACCATGAAATAAAATGGCTTAATGACTTGGATTTTCTTTAATTTTTCTCAAATATAAAGAATTCTTTTACAATTAGAAACTCAAAATTCAACTGAAACTGATAACCAAATTCATAAATACAAGAGCATCCATCTTCCTTGATGACTGCAACAAATTGGCAAAAGGGTCTTGGATATCATGAAGTCCTTCATTCAGTTGATCCTTCTCAAATTGCAATGCAACAATTTGTTCTTTCCTATCATCTAGATTAGAGAAAAGGTTTGTATTTTCTTTCAAATCTTCAATTGAAGTGGCCACATCTTGAATAACAAAAATGTCTACATATAGGGGGTCTAGAATAACTTGCTCTTCTTCATTATTTCCTTGCATCTCTGGGTAATTATTTTCATAATTTTTTTCCCGTGCAATGAAAACTGAGAAAATGAGTAACATGAAGAACACATTAATCTGATATCCTTATCCATTTCTTGGGCATTTGAAAACTGCTTAATATGTTCATCAAGCTCATGCGGGCTAACCTGTTGTATTACTTCAACAATTTCAAGAGAATGAACCTGAATATCTACATCAAATTCCTGATTAGTTTCATCTTCAAGTAAGGGATAAATTATTGCCTGCTGGGAATCCACTTGAATATCATGGAAACTATCCTCATCATTTACCATTTCCTTTTTCCATTTAAAATAATTCTCATACTTTTGATCACAAAATGACTGACAAGATTGCTGTAAAATTTCATTAGAAGATGGAACATGACTGTCATCATTAAAATCCTACTCGATTTATTTTTCATACAAGAGAGACGCTGCCATTTCTTCTTGGTGATGAAAACGATTATCGTTAAGGGCCTCTAAAATTTCCTCATCCATGAACTCATTATCTTCATACAAGATTTCCAAAATTTCAATGAAACTCTCAAAATGTCCACTACAATTTTGAACTGGCAACAAAGATGGATAAGGTTCTTTACAATTTTCAATGATTACTGTATGAAAATGATTTAAAGAACATAAACTAGAAGTTGGTAATTGTTCATACCATGAACTTTCTTTTCCTTCTAGAGTAGCCATGAACATATTCATTAGGTAGTCCTCATGAAATTGAACATTAATTCTATGCACATGCATGTGAAATTTAATCAAATGAATATCAACATCATCTCCTACTTGATCTATGAATTTTGGCAAATAAGTATGCCAATATAAATAAAGTATGTGGTTTGGAAAGATAGGAATATGAATACGATGCATAGGGTCATACCTTGCAGATATGAGATCCATCTCAAGCTAACAAAGTTGCTAGTAAAACCCCGATTTCCGAATCCTACTGCCATTGGATTTTTTGGATCAGTTTGAAACCTAATTGGAGTCACTAGGTGAATGGTTCAACCTTCATATGTTTGACTGCTATCCACCATCAACTACTAGATATGAAACTTTTATGATCTTTCCCTAATTCGAATGGAAAATGGCATCAACCCATGGTATTCATCCACCCATGTTATTCATCCACTCATGGTATTCATCCACTCATGGTATTTATCCACCCATGGTATTGTAAGTGACATCCACTCATGGCATTCGTTAATCCATGGTATTTTACCATGGTATTGTGATATTCATCCATGGTATTCATTCACCCATGGAATTGACCCGTGGTATTGTGACATCCACCCATGGTATTCATTAACCCATAGAATTGACCCGTGGTATTGTGACATCCACCCATGGTATTCATTAACTCGTGGAATTTACCTGTGGTATTGTAACTGAAAAATACTATAAGTAAAAAATCACATTTTGTAAAAGGACACTTTCTCTACCACAAGGTAGATTTTACATTTATTCTCCGTTTTAATAAAAAAAAATCTTTGTGGTTTTGTTTATTGGGCATTATCTTCTTTTTCTTTTGGCATTTCAATTTTTCAAATCTTGGGGGCATCTCCTCCCAAGATCCATTTCAACTTTTTATATCTTGGGGGCCTTTGGTTTTTTTTATTAAAATGGAGAATAACGGTAAAAGCTACATTGTGGCGGACAAACTATCCTTTTACAAAATGCGACTTGTTACTTATAGTATTTTTCAGTTACAATACCACGGGTCAATTCCATGGGTTAATGAATACCATGGGTGGATAAATACCATGGGTGGATGAATACCATGGGTTGATGCCATTTTCCATTTGGATCATTCTCGGAGAAGACGAAACCTTTCGTTCCCTAACAATTGCACCACTATGTTAGAACTTTGTAAATTTCCCTAGGATGAAGAGAGAAATCTCAGAGGTAACCCAAAACCTCTTTTAGGCTAAGGTCCAGCCCCCCTAGCCTTGGAGAGGGATCTCTCACTGCCTTGTGCTATCAATCAAATAAATTAATGATAGGATATAGGTTTTAGGCTGGTTATCCTGATCAATAGATAATTCAATATTTGTTTTTTTTATTGAATGTGGGTGTACAAGGCATAACTACTTAGGATTAGAGCACTGTTATAGGTCCAAATGAATAAGGGATATGATGAAATTGAAACAAGGGAAAGATAAACAACCTTATTGGGAATCAATCAAAATTCATTGTAGTGGAAGGATGAGTGAGGTAAGAGAAAAATGAGAAACTGAGCATCAAGGCATGGATGAGTTCAAATTTCCATAGAAGAAAATGACACATCTATGATGATATGAATCAATCAAAGCAATACATGAATTCTGAAAAATATCCTTTCAAGCTGAGTGCGAGGAAGTTATATAGTATGAAGCTATATATTAGAAACATATCTAAAATAAATACATATCACATCACAAGATAAAAGACATACCAATAAGTATGACACAGGTATCACCATCCAGATTTCATCTGCCTTCTTCTATTCATTTGGTAAAAAGATACAAAATTTTAGAAAAATGTAGTCTAGCCTCTTACATTACCAACCAAAACTATTTTCCATGTCTTTACATAATTAGAAACAATGAGGAATTTGAATTACACCTCTAGGTGGTCGAGTTCACTCCATAGAAGCCAAATGGGCTAGATACAATAAATCTTTACTTGCTATGCAAAAAAATGGGAACTGCTATATCAAGACTAATACAATTTAGAAACATCAACCAAGTTGGAATATTTGTTTAACAAGTCAAACTACATGACTTTAAACTTATCGACACTTATCTAACAACTAAAATTACTTACAGAAGTTCCAAAATTTGAAAATTTCCAAAATAAAATTGATTGATATGTTTGTGCAGCAGAGGGCATAAGTCTTCAAACTTGGCATGGTTACAGATTGTTCTAGACAAAAATGAGTAGATGGATGTGCTTGAGATGGCCTAGTGTTGATGTAAAACCCATTGAGTGCTTCCTTCCATGCTTACATGCCTTCAAAATGTGTGTTTTCAGTTTGCGCAACATTTGCATAGCAGAGGTTGAATTTTGAACTAATACTTAATTTTCCTACTCCAAATTGATTGAATATGACCATCCACTAGTTGCATTCACCTTACAACATTCCTAGCATACTTCAAGCCTTTCAAAAATTCCACAAGTTCATAAAAACATGACATCGTGGAACTACATAACATGCCCTTGGTTACACATGTTTAGACTTCATCAAGATGGAGCAAAACAAAGCATATAGCCAAAACTTCAGAAACAACAAAATGAGCATGGCCTCCTTATACCACCTCAACTTTGACCTAAATCCTTGAATAATTGAAACTAAGATCGATTCATTCTTGAAATACAAGCCTCCAGACATCCTTGTTCCTTTACACTTTACAATAGTTTCCCTATCTTGAATATTATACATATTGACAGTGTTATTACTCTACACTTATCAATCTTTTGTACATACTACAAACAAGGCAACATTGTAATGGTTGATTTGGATGTGTATCATGTATGACTCTTGATCAAGATGCATAAATCCTACTAGAAAAACATTTGTTTTAATTCTAGGCTTTACACCTTTCTGGAATCTTACTCTTTTGGCTTTCCAAATATCACTTGATTTTAAATCTCTTATTTTTTTTTGCCTCCTCCAACTTGATATCAAAGTTGGGATTCTTCAAATTGTATTTTTAGAGGTCTTGAATGAAGTAAGAAAAGGTATTAGAAGCAATATCTTGGAAACATGAGAGACCTCAAAAGCACAATGGAGGAAATCATTACATTCATATCATGTACTGATGCTTGACATCAATCTGGATGCATCAAGCTATTATGTTAAAATACTTCAACCACCATATCAGGTTTCACTATATCTTCAACCGGATTTAGCTCAGTCCAAACACTTTCATTGTGGTATTCCAGATCAAAAAATTTACCAAGAATATCATCATCAATTGGTTCCAATGCCAAATTCAAAAGTTGCCTCGCTCATGATCTATTCTCAGGATTGCAATGATCCGAACTTAAATAGGAATGCAACAACTTACAAATATAATCATAAATACAGAGATGCAACAGAAAAACACCTCACTTCATTTCAATAATAGAAAAATACTAAACTATGCTTACAAACAAAATGGAAATAAGATAGCTCGGGCGATGGTAGCTTATCTCTGAGAAGAGATGTGGCGGCTACATGCCTCTGAACTATGTCACAATGAGGCTCAAAGGGATATTTATTATTGAGAAATAATGGAAATCCCTAAGCATCCAAAAACCTAACCCTAGGAGATGAAGCACCAAAACTATGGGCATCATTTGGGTAAATTGGTACATAAACTTCCCGGAGTCGTATCTTTGGAATATGATCTCCGTTTGGCTATCATAATACCTGATTTCGAAGATATCGAAGAGAAGGCTGAAAACAAATAGAAAAGCCAGTTTGGGACATTTCTAGTCTCTCCGTTTTCCATAAAAACGTCGTTTAGGGCCTTAAAATGGCTCCAAAAGTTCATGATCTGAAAAACTGCCAAAAATAGTAAACTATGCTACAATTAAGGAAACCGAAAAATTGAAAGAGACAATGTTGTGGGGCCAAGTGGAATAGGCAGGTGGCCACCAATATCCACCTGTACCATTCCTCCCCCCTTAGGAAGCAATGGTCCCCATTGTGTTGAATGCCTCCATGAGATGGGGAAGCTTTTGTTGAACTTGGTCCCTGGTGAGCCACTTGCCTTGGTTAAGGAGTTGGCCAGCTTTGACAACCCGATACAGTTGGATTTTTTGTTGGCAAGTGTTATTGATCTGCGTTTCCATGATCCGATTGGTGGTGGCCAATTCCATGCAGTCTGGGTTTAGCTCTGTTGGTGTGAGCTGTTTTACAACATTGACTGTGTCCAACAATGGTGGAAAGTATGGTCGGAGGCCGTCTACATTGAACACTGGGTGTAGACCAAGGAAAAAAGGAATGTTAAGCTAGAAGGCATTGTCCCCTATAGCCTTGGTGATGGTATATGGCCCATATCAGAGACGACAAAGCTTGTGGTGGGGTCCAATGAGGTGCTCCTTCTCCAAATGTAGCCAAACTTTGTCACCCACTTGGAACTTGTGTGGTACCCGATGTTGATCACGGCACTGCTTGTACTTATCATTGACTCTGTCCAATATATCATGGACCTGCTGGCGGATGTGATGAATGCGCTCAATGAGGTTGTTGGACCTGTCGGCTTTGGACTAGACATGAGTTGAATTTGCCTAAGTAGTTGCAAATGGTATGGCCACATCAATGGGACATAATGGTTGAAATCCCAGCCCTACCTGAAAGGGGCTGTGGCCCATTGAGCTGTGAAGAGATATGTTGTAACTGTGCTCAACATAGGTGAATCTTTCATCCTATGTGTGTGGATGCTTCGAGTTGTACATGTGTAGAATGTGTACGATCATCCTGTTGACAACCTCTGTTTAGCCATCTGTTTGGGGATGGAAAGTTGTGGACTTAGTAAGTTTTGTATCCAGCATCTACTAGAGACTTGACCAAAATGCACTCAAGAATTTGTTGTCCCAATCTGAGAAAATGGATTGTGGGATCCCAAAGTGTACCCATACTCTCTCAAAGAAGAGCTTAGTAGTGGCCTCTGCTGTGATACTATTCTTGCAGGCTACCATGATGGCCATCTTAGAGAATATGTTGATGGCCACGAAAACATAATCGTTTTCATGCTTAGTAGGATGAAGTTCCAACATGTAATCCATGGAAACAGATTCCCAAGGCTGACTAGGAGTAGGTAGAGGAGTATACAGGCCTTGCTTCTTGATGGTGGTTTGGAAATGGCATAGGGGGTGTAGGATCTAATGTACTTCCCAACATCCTGACGAATTTTTGGCCAATTAAAATGATTCTGCAATACCACCATTGTTTTCTCTACTCCGAAATGTCTAGCGACCTAACTGTAGTGTGCCTCCCAAATCATCTTGGCTGCTCACTTGAAGGAACACAAATGTGTCCCAGGTGGCACAATAGTGCATTGTGAAGGTGAAAATTTGGAACTTTCTTCCCTTCCAGGAGTGTATGGCATGTCTTGCCAAATTTTGGATTGCTCTTGTAAATATGTGGCCACCCTGATGTCTCATGCCCATAGGTGTTGAGCATAGCGATCAACGCCATGACTGGTGGTTGGTTGAGGCAATCAACAACATTATTGGTGCTGCCCTTCTTATACTTAATGCTCAAATGGAATTGTTGCAGGTAGGTGGACCATTTCTGATGGCGATTGTTCTGCAACTTCCCTTGTGTCTGTATGAAATGTAGGGGCAGTGGTCTATGTGGATGACTATTTCCTTCCCTAGAATGTAATGCTTCCATTGACGGCAGGTCTGCACAATGGAATACATTTCTTTTTCATAATTGGGGTAGTTTTGTGCTGTATCTGAAAGTGTCTCACTGTGGTTAGCTACTGGATTCCCATGCCGAGTAAGAACTGAACCAATAACGTAGTCTGAGGCATCTGTCTCAATCTCAAATGGTTGTTGTGGGTATGATAATGTGACCATTGGTGCAGAATAAAGGTGATTCTTAAACTCAAATAATGCTTGCTATTGGGTTTTAGACCAAAAAATCTTTTCTTTTGCTCTGCCCTTGGTGACTTGACTTAAAGTCCAAATGATATGAGAGAACCCCAACACGAATCTACGGTAGAAGATGGCAAGACCCAAAAAGCTGCGAAGCTCTGTTAGAGTGGTTGGGGCTAGCCAATCCTGAATGACTTGTATCTTGGATGGGTCCACATGCACACCCTGCTCATCAATTATGTACCCAAGATATTGAACCTGGGCCAGGCCAAAGGTACTTCCAAGTTAGCACACAATTTATGTTGTCACAGGGTTTGAAGGACCTGTCGCATATGGTGGAGGTGCTCATCCCAACTCTGGTTAAAGATCAAGATGCCATCTAAATACACCACAACAAATGCATTGGTGAAGGGTCGCAAGATGTTTTCCATCAGCCTCATGAAGGTTGCAAGGGCGTTCGTCAACCCGAACAGGATGACCAACCATTCAGAAAGGCCCTCCTTGGATTTGAAGGTAGTCTTCCACACATTAGAGGGTTCGATAGGCACCCGGTGATAACCTAACTTCAAGTCAATCTTGCTGAAATATTTGGCCCCCTTGAGCTAGTCAAGAAGGTCATCAATCCACGAGATTGGGTAACTATTTCAGATAGTGATCTTGTTCAATGCCGGTAGTCAATACAGAGTATCCATGTCCCATCCTTCTTTTGTACCAATACAATCGGGTTCTCACAGGGTGATGAGCTTCACCTAATGTTCCCTTTCTACAATAGTTCCTGAATCCACCTCCTAATCTCATTGTTCTCTAGAACAAAATTCCGATAGATTTGCCCATTGGGTAGCGACGTGCTCGGGGTAAGATTGATGGAGTGCTTGACCTGACATTGTAGAGGTACCCCCGTAGGTGAGGCAAAAATATACTTGTACTCCTCCACAACCTTGTCCATCTTCTACTGTTGTGCAGAGGAGCCCTGCTTGGAAGCCATGGCCACAACCTTCTTCTTGCCTTGAGGGTGAATCATAAGGAAAAAAATTCCTTGGTCTAGGAAATGATCTTACTGCATTTCTTTGCAGTGATCAAAGAGACGGTGGTAGGTAGGGCTACGTCTGATATCCTATACAAATTGTTAGCCAAGGTAATAATCATAGAGCGAGGTCTAGAATCATATACAATATGTTGCTTCCACAAGTATGGTTGTCCTAATAATACATCACAAACTTCAAGAGAAGCAACATCGCACAATGCCACATCTGTGAAGGAATTGACGTTGTAGGGAAGGTGACATTGCTGGCTGATGCAGAGATCTCATACTTGGTGAGCCATCCGATGGTGTATGATTGTGGATGTGAAGTAGTCTTTAGGCCCAACTACTTCATGACCTCTACTGAAATGAGGTTCTTTTGGCTCCCACTATCGAAAATGAATTGTAGTGGAGAACCCTTCACCCACATCTATGAGTGGAAGAGGCGTTCCCCCTCCTCTAGATATTCAAGCTCAATATTTTGGATCTTGGTGGTGGCCATAGTGGCATTGGGCTCCACATCAATGATATGGTTCCTTTGTCAGTTCCCTTATCAGGTTTTGAGTTAGAGCTGGAACATTCATCTGATTCAGAAGCCTCCAGCTCGACCACTAGTGACAGCTTGGCCTGACACACACTTGTATTGTGAGTGGAGCTTTTATGGAACTCACACCCATTTCTCATGTTGTTCTTTGTCTTCGTCGATATTGTTCTTTGCATACGGCTTTGGCGGGCTGTCCTGGGTAGCCATGCCTTGGATTGGTCCTTTGTTCTATGGTTTGGGGGTGCCTTTTCCATGTTTTGGATTCACATATCCAAACTCCCGCTTCTTCTGTTTAAAATTCTGCTCAATCTTGACAGCGTACCGGTACGTCGTGCTAAGTGAGGAAATGTCCAAGAACTCCATCTCATCTGGATGTACTTGTGTAGACAACCATGGTACTTAAGCACCAAATTCTGCTCAGTATCCTTGATACCCAACTTCGTGCAAAGGTTATGAAAAATATTTGTCAACTCTGACACATCTTCGTCCCTTCCTTGCCGTAACGTGGTCCACTTTATGTATTTTTCTTCATAGCTCCTAACAGGGTAATATTTTTATTTGATGGAGTCTCAGAAAGAATCCCAAGTGGGTGCGGCTAAAAAAAATGAGGGTTCACTCTCATCCTTTTGTTCACAGTATGTTTCCCACTAGTCCTTGACATGTGGGGTGACTTTGAGAAGTGGAAAAGTAATATTTTCTCGATTGGAACAATCATGAACTGAAAATATCCTTCCAACATATTTAAAGATTTATCTACAACATCTGCATCTATTAGGCCTTCAAATATGGGAATATCGAAGTTAACTTGTACCTTAAAAGGAGTGGCACCTCCAGAGTGGCTGTCGGATGAAGATGCATCACATCCAGGTAGTCATTGAAGGATCTGGGCAAAGTTATCCATCATCACGTCCCTTTGTCGCTCGAGGGATTCCTTGAGCAACATTTTGAAAGGATATCCTACCCCCTCATCTTTATTTTCTTTCGCCATGGGAGGTTGTTGGGTTTTGCAAGGCTGATCTTGCAACGGTTCAACTAGATCAAGCGCTAAGTTCTTATACCCTGACCTTGTTGGGGACATGTAAAGAAAAACAAAGGAAGAACATACTGCTCTGATACCACTGATGCAGACTTAAACAAGAATGCAACAACTTACATATATAGTCATAAATACAGAGATGCAATAGAAAAACACTTCATTTCATTAATAGAAAAATATTTAACTATGCTTACAAACATAATGGAAATAAGATAACTTGGGCGATGGTAGCTTATCTCTGAGAAGAGATGTGACAACTACATGCCTCTGAACTGTGTTACAATGAGGCTCAAAGGCCTACTTATTATTGAGAAACAATGGAAAACCCTAAACATAAAAAAACGTAAACCTAGGAGATGAAGCGCCAAAACTATGGACCCCGTTTGGGTAAATTGGTACATCAACTTCCCGGGGTCATAACTTTGGCATACGATCTCTGTTTGGATATTATAATACCTCGTTTTGAATATCTTGAAGAAAACAAAAAAAAAATAAACTTAATAGTTTGCAATATTCTCAATCTCTCCATTTTCTCTAAAAACATCGTTTAGGGCCTCAAAACGGCTTCGGAAGTTTAGGATCCGAAAAACTTCCAAAAATAGTAAACTGCACTACAATTAAGGAAATCGAAAAACTAAAAGAGACAGTGTTGGGGGTGCAAGTGGAATAGGCGGGTGGCCACCAATATATACCTGGATCATTCCTCCTCCCTTAGGAAGAAATGGTCCCCATTGCATTGAGTGCCTCCATGAGATGGGGAAACTTTTGCGAAACTTGGTCCCGGGTGAGCCACTTGCCTTGGTGAAGGAGTTGGCCAGCTTTGATAGGCCGATATAGTTGGACCTTTTGCTGGCAAGTGTTCTTTATTTGTGTGTCCATGATCCGATTGGTGGTGGCCTATTCCATGCAGTCTAGGTTTAGATATGTTGGTGTGAGTTGTTCTACAACGTTGGATGTGTCCAACAATGGTCTAAAGTATGGCCAAATGTGGTCTACATTGAACACTAGGTGCAGACCAAGGAAAAGTGGAATGCTAAGCTCGAAGGAATTTTCCCCTATAGCCTTGGTGATGGTGTATGGCCCATATTGAAGTGGGTGAATATTGTGGTGGGGTCCAACGAGGAAAAGTTAAATTGTACTTTAAAAGGAGTGGCGCCACCAGAGTGGCTACTAGATGAAGATGCATCGCCTGTGGGTAGCCGTCAAAGGATCTGGGCAAAGTTATCCATCATCGTGTCCCTCTATCACTCGAGGGATTCCTCGAGAAACATTTTGAAAGGATCTCCTGCTCCCTCGTCTTTCTTTTCTTCCACCATAGGAGGTCGTTGAGTTTTGCGAGGCTAATCTTGCAACGGTTCTACCAAATCGAACCCTAACTCCTTATACCCTGACCTCGTTGGGGACATACAAAGAAAAATAGAGGAAGAGCAGACTACTCTGATACCACTGATCCAAACCTAAACAGGAACACAACAACTTACATACATAATCATAAATACAAAGATGCAGCATAAAAACACTTCATTTCATTAATCGAAAAATACTGAACTATGCTTACAAACAGAATGGAAATAAGATAGTTCAGGTGATGGTAGCTTATCTCTGAGAAGAGATTTGGTGGCTACATGCCTCTGAAATGTGCTAAAATGAGGCTCAAAGGCCTATTTATTATTGAGACACAATGGAAAACCATAAACATCCAAAAAACTAACCCTGGGAGATGAAGGGCCAAAACTGTGGGCCCCGTTTGGGTAAATTGGTACATCAACTTCTCGAGGTCGTAACTTTGGCATACAATCTCCGTTTGGCAATCATAATACCTCATTTTTAAGATCTCAAAGACAAGGCTAAAAATATATAAGTAGGACAATTTGGGACATTTCTAGTCTCTCCGTTTTCCCTAAAAATATTGTTTAGAGCCTCAAAACAACTCCTGAAGTTTACAATCTGAAAAATTACCAAAAATAGTAACTACGCTACAATTAAGGAAATAAAAAAACTAAAAGAGACAATGTTGGGGGTCCAAGTGGAATAGGCTGGTGGGCACCAATATCCATCTAGATCATTACTCCCTCCTTAGGAAGTAGTGGTCCTCATTGCGTTGAGTGCCTCCATGAGATGGGGAAACTTCTACTGAACTTGGTCCCTGGTGAGCCACTTGCCACGGTGAAGGAGTTGGCTAGTTTTGACAACCCGATATAGTTGGATATTTTGCTGCCCTTCTTATACTTATTGTTCAAATGGAACTGCTGTAGGTAGGTGGACGATTTATGATGGAAATCGTTCTGCAACTTACCTTGTGTTTGTATGAACTGTAGGGGTTGGTGGTCTATGTGGGTGATTGTTTCCTTCCCCAGAATGTAATGATTCCATTGACGACATGACTTCACAATGGAATACATTTCTTTGTCATAAGTGGGGTACTTTCAAGCTGTATCTAAAAGTGTCTCACTGTGTTAAGCCACCAGATGCCCATGTTGAGTAATAACCACACCAATAGCTTAGTCAGAGGCATCTGTCTCAATCTCAAATGGTTGTTGCAGGTTTGGTAATGTAAGCACTAGTACAGAACAAAGGTGATTCTTCAACTTAGGGAATGCTTACTATTGGGTTTCAGACCAAAAAAAATTTTCTTTTGCTCCGCCCTTGGTGACTTGACTTAGAAGCCAAGTGATATGAGAGAACCCCAACACAAACCTATGGTAGAAGTTGGCAATACCAAAAAAGTTGCAAAGTCTGTTAGAGTGGTTGGGGTTGGCCAATCCTGAATGACTTGTATCTTGGATGGGTCCACATGTACACCTTTCTCATCAATTATGTACCCAAGATATTGAACTTGGGTTAGGAAAAAGGTGCATTTCTCTAAGTTAGCACACAACTTGTGTTGTCGTAGGGTTTGGAGGACCTGTCGAATATGGTGGAGGTGCTAGTCCCAACTCTCGCTGAAGATCAAGATGTCATTTAAATACATCACCATGAATGCATTGGTGAAGGGTCCTAAGATGTCATCCATCAACCTCATGAAGGTTGCGAGGGCGCTCGTCAATCCGAACGGCATGACCAACCATTCAAAAAGGCCCTCCTTGGATTTGAAGGTAGTATTCCACACATTAGAGGGTTTGATAGGCACCTGGTGGTAACCTAACTTCAATTCAATATGGCTAAAATATTTGGCCCCCTTGAGCTGGTCAAGAAGGTCATCAATCCACAGGATTGGGTACCTATTCTGGACAATGATCTTGTTCAACGCTTGATAGTCAATACAAAGCCTCTGCATCCCATCATTCTTCTGTACCAATATAATCACATACACCGGGCCCAGTTCGACGTGAATAGTTATTGATCCCACGTGCCCAGGAGGTATGTGTCGAGCTCCCATAGGGTGATGAACTTGGCCTGATGTACCCTTTTTGCAATAGTTCCTGAATCTACCTCCTGATCTCATCGTTCTTCGGAACAGAGTGCCGATAGATCGACCCATTGGCAGCATGCCCAGGGTGAGATCAATGGAGTGCTTGACCTGACAATGTAGAGGTATCCTTGTAGGTGAGGAAAAAATATCCCTGTACTCCTCCACAACCTTGTCCATCTACTGCTGCTGTGTAGAGGAGCCCTGCTTGGAAGCTGTGGCCACAACCTTCTTCTTGCCCTGAGGGCGAATTATAAGGAAAACAAATTTCCTAGTCTGGGAAATGATCTTACTACATTGCTTTGCAGTGATCAAAGAGATGGCAGTAGGCGGGGCTACCTCCGCTATCCTGTACAACTTGTTGGCCAATGTAATAATCATAGAGAGAGGTCTAGAATCATACATAACATGTCGCTTGCACAAGTATGGTTGTCCTAATAATACATCACAAACTTCAAGAGGAGAAACATCACACAGTACCTCGTCCGTGAAGGGTTTGATGCTGTAGGGAAGGTGACACTGCTGGTTGATGTGAAGATCTCGTCCTTGCTGAAGCCACCCGATGGTGTACAACTGTGAATGTGATGTAGTCTTTAGGCCCAACTGCTTCACGACCTTTGCTGAAATGAGGTTCTTTTGGCTCCCGCTGTCGACAATGAACTACAACTAAGAACCCTTCACCCACATGTGTGAGTGGAAGAGGCGTTCCCCCTCCTCTCGATCTTCAAGCTCAATCTTATGGATCTTGGCGGTGGCCATGGTGGAATTGGGCTTCACATCAATGATCTGCTTCCCTTTGTCAGTTCCCTTGTCATGTTTTGATTCAGAGTCAGAACATGCATCTGATTTAGAATCCTCTAGCTCTGCCACACGTGACTGCTTGGCCCGACACTCACTTGTTTTGTGAGTGGAGCTCTTATGGAACTCACACCATTTTACCATGTCCTTCTTTGTCTTCGTCATGTTGTTCTTTGCTTGTAGCTTCGGAGGGCTATCCTAGGTAGCCCTGACTTGGATTGGCCCTTTGTTATGTGGTTTAGGGGCGCCTTTTCCTTACTTTGGATTCACAGATCCAAAGTCCTGCTTCTTCTATTTAAACTTCTATTCAATCTTGACAGCGTACTAGTACGCTATGCTGAGCGAGGAAATGTCCAGGAACTCCATCTCATCCTGGATGTGTAGATAGTCATGGTACTTGAGCATGAAATGCCACTCAATATCCTTAATACCCAACTTTGTATGAAGGGTATGGAAAATATTTGTGAAAACCAACACATCTTGGTCCCTTCCCTACTGTAGTGTGGTCCACTTTATGTATTTGTCTTCATAGCTCCTGAAAGGGTAATATTGTTCCTTGATGACATCTCTGAAAGAATCCCATGTGGGTGCAGCTGAAAACAATGAGGGTTCACTCTCATCCTTTTGTTCACAGTATGTTTCCCACCAGTCCTTGACATGTGGGGTGGTTTTGAGAAGTGCAAAAGTAATATTTTCCCGATTGAAAAATTTGTGAATTGACAAATATCCTTCCAACAGATTTAACCATTTATCTATAGCATCTACATTTATCAGGCCTTCAAAAATGGGAATATCAAAGTTAACTTGTACCTTAAAAGGAGTGGTGACTCCAGAGTGGTTGCTAGATGAAGATGCATCACCTATGGGTAGCCGTCGAAGGATCTAAGAAACATTATCCATCATCACATCCCTCTGTTACTCGAGGGCTTCCTCAGGCAACATTTTGAAAGGATCTCCTGCCCCCTCATCTTAATTTTTTTCCGCCATGGGAGGTCATTGAGTTTTGTGAGGTTGATCTTGCCACAGTTCAACTAGATCGAGCCCTAACTCCTTATACCTTGACCTCGTTGGGGACATGCAAAGAAAAAAAGAGGAAGAGCAGACCACTCTGATACCATTGATTCGAACTTAAACAAGAATGCAACAACCTATAAATATAATCATAAATATAGAGATGTAGCAGAAAAACTATGCTTACAAACGTAATGGAAATAAGATAGCTCGGGCGATGGTAGCTTATCTCTGAGAAGAGATGTGGCGGCTACATTCCTCTAAACTTTGTTACAATGAGGCTCAAAGGCCTATTTATTATTAAGAAACAATGGAAAACCTACACATCCAAAAACCTAACTCTAGGAGATGAAGCGCCAAAACTTGGGTAAATTGCTACATCAATTTCCCGGGCTCTCTACGTTTTCCCTAATAACGTTGTTTAGGGCCTCAAAACAACTTTGGAAGTTCAGGATCTGAAAAACTGCCAAAAATAGTAAACTGCACTACAATTAAGGAAACCAAAAAACTGAAAGAGACAGTGTTGGTTGTCCAAGTGGAATAGGCAGGTGGCCACCAATATCCTCCTGGATCATTCCTCCCCCCCTTAGGAAGCAATGGTCCCCATTGCGTTGAGTGCCTCCATGAGATGGGGAAACTTCTGCTGAACTTGGTCCCTGGAGAGCCACTTGCCTTGGTGAATGAGTGGGCTAGCTTTGACAACCCAATATATTTGGATCTTTTTCTAGAGAGTGTTTGTATTATACCTAGGGTTGATATTGTGGGGTACAAAGGGAGGTACCCAAAGGAATAATGTAATAATGGGATGGGTCATATATTTCTCTCTTGTTATTTTTGGGAATATTTCTATTTTCATATATTTGTAGGTCAGATACTACTTGTAATAGATCCGACCTACAAATATTTAATAAAGCAAATATACTTAGAAATAATAAGATAGAAATAGATAAACTTGTCTTTATTAATATCAAAGCCTTGAGGTAGGGTAACACCATATGATAACTCCTTAAGGAAGGAGAACACTCCACAAGCCATATGCTTGCCAATACAATAATCCTTCACCTCTCTCCAAGGGGAGTCTCTAGCCTCTATATAGGTTTCACACATACAATACCATGGGTCTCTCAACACCATGGGTCTCTCAATACCATGTATCTAATACAATGGGCTTATCACATAATTGCTAACTACTTGTGGCTCCTTACACGATGTCCGTTAACCACTTTATTTATTAACTATGGCCCATCACATTATTACATTATTCCCTTGGTTACCTCCCACTGTACCACATAATATCCCCCTTAGGTATTGTTGGAAACCTAATCCTAAAGGGTTAGCGTGGAAGCCGAATGGACAAAGCAGTCCAAGGGACCTTGGGATGTGAATCCCAACGGTCACCAAATGTACTATAAATGTATATCAGATTGTTAATAAAAAATACATTGCATGCTTTATCTTTCCATTTGTTTCTCGTTAACCATGTCTGTTTAACATGGTATCAGAGCCATGATGTGTGGCCTGTTTTCCCCTGAGCAGAGCTGCCTTGAATAGCGCTGGCCTAGCCTTCATCACCTTCACTACCTGCCTTCTGCTCCTCTGTTCCACATCTGAAGGAAACACCTACCTGCCTGATGCTGCATACCAAACATCTGAGTGAAACGCACGCTGCCTGAGTGAAACGCCTGCCTGAAGGAAATGGTAACGCTCCCTGAAGGTAAATGAAATGCATGCCTGACAAAGAATGCCTGAAGCGCTGTCTCTGCCTGAACGCTGCACTCCTGCTCTGTCCACCATTACTAGAATTGTGTGTTTGACGAAGGACCGTTACCAGAATTATGAGCGCCGTGGTAAATCCGTTATCCAAGTAATAAGAAAGTAAATGTTTGAGCTCTTCGAATCGAGTCCAGAGACTGTATGAAATCATCGCTCCACTGCTCAATTTCACGCTGGTTTTGCATGGCGAGAGACTAGGAGGAGTAAGCAGAAGCCACTTAATTTCGGGTTTTGTTTTCACCATTTCGGGCGTTGTTTTTCCACTGGCTCAACGAGCATCGCTGCAAAAGAAACTCTAGTACTCCTTACTGCCAGATTGGGATTTCGAGTAGAACGGCCAATATTGGCCTGCGGACTTACAAATATAACGGATTTGATTATTTTCCGTGTTATTTTTGTGTGTGTATTCTTATAGGTCTCAGCAATCTCAAGGAGCACATCGACGAAGTCTTTAAGAGACTCTGTCACTTCCTCACCACTGGAGGTCGCCGCGACGCGACAATGAACATGATCCTCTATTAGTTTCTCAGCGAAAGCATTGAATTTTTTATTAGCTTTCTTCAGCCGGCGCTTGACACCTTGCAAATCAAGCAAATCTAAGTAAGGGATGAAGTCGCCGATATTAACTTCTCCCAGAGCAGTTGACACCTCTAGTATCAGATCCTTGAATCCTTTTTCATTGGCACCCAATTCATCTTCAGAAAATTTCTGATTGGCCAGTATCTGGCAATGTCGCAGTCGTTTATGGTAATGATATAGACGCTACTGATATGTTTTGAAACTGCATTCTTGAGAGCCATGAAGAGGAAACCTGCTCCCTCTGCTGAAGCTCAGAAATAGATGGATGCTCCCAATGGTTGGATGCTCCCTCTAATTCATCGTTCTTCATAATTTAGCCATTTTCTCTGTGCTTTATCACTTTTCAATTTTCTGCCTTGACATGAACGGTGAATCAAATCGATTTACCTGTGGCCAAATCTCTTTCTGCCACATCAAGGGTTTGATTGTTATGCAATGAGCTAATTTTGCTGAGTGGTTGGATCCATTATGGCTACAGTGAATTGAAATACCCAGTATCACGCTTACATAAAGCAAAGCAGAGCAGAGCTTCCCACTTCAGTTCATTTGTTAAGATAAAGTCTTTCACTTCTCCAATTCATTGTCGAAATGATTGTGAATTTAACTGTGGCGAGATTAGCGTTTAGTTGGCCGTGCTTTCTTTTATCATTGCAGATTGCACGCGATCCATATTTCTTGTGTGAGTGATGTGGCTTGCCCTCTTATGATCCACCTATTATTTTCATCAAAATTCGCTCACCCACAACAAAAGAATAATCAGAACGATTGAATCGGTCAAATGGCATTGCAACAAAATCAGAATAAAAGCATGGAGTGACATTGCAATGAAATCAGAATAAAAGCATGGAGTGATAGGTTTGTCATTTATAAGTTTCACCGTTTATGTGACGCATTCACTGCTCCCTCTGCTGAAGCTGCATTATTTATGTGACGCATTCACTGCTCCCTCTGCTGAAGCTCGAGCCTTGCCTTTGAGCTTATCAATGTCGTGTGCCCGCATATGACCCTCGCTTCAACAATTAATATAGGTGAGAACTCTTCTTGCCTCACAACCACTGGAAGGGAGAAAGAATTCTCACAGTTCAAAGCGGAAAAGGCTGGGGGAGAATAAACAGAAGGAGCACGACCTAAGAGGGACATGCAACTGGGAACCAACAACACATATTTGAGGGAGGTTTTGACTCTTTGTCGTGCCTCAGAGGAAATGGCCAGGATGGAATGATACTGTTTTTGGTGGCTCGATTTAAGATTTCTTGATGACCTCATCATCATAGGAATATGCTTCAGCATCGTGCACATATACCTGTTGTGTATCTGGATTAATACTTTTGTGGGACAGCTCTCAAACCCACTCCCGCTTTTCATTAAGGGTTAAAGTCTCCATTAAATTTTCATTGATGTGAATATCAGGCCCATATACTCATGATTTTCTTATTGTCATACTTTTTTGAGAAGTTCGAAGAGATTTGTTTTGGCTAATCTTTGCATAAGATTTGGATTTTTGATTAAATTAATGCTCCATGTTTTAAGAAGCTGGAAATATCTTTCCAAGAAGCTTTTAGCTTTCTGAGGAACTAAAAGTATCATTAAGGCACTGCTTTTTTTGGGAAAATGGATCAAATTGGTGAAGTATTAGAGTTATTGAAAACTCTAATACAATCTACTTCTAATGACACATTCCAAATCAGCAAAGTTTGTCTCACAAACATTCAGGTATGTCTTCAAAATGCAAAGGAAAAGATTGATTTTTTGCAGCTTGAATCACAGCTATAGCAAGAAGAACTACAACAATGGAGTCATCATTCTGAACCTGTTTCTGTTCAGAAAATTGAAACAGACTCCCATAAACAGCAAGTCAATAATGTTCCTGTTCATTCAAATAAAGCAGCTATTGTACATGCAGATGCAGAAACTCAGTCTGCACTTCCCAAGCCCATCATCAAACCTTGGGAACAGCTT
>APFE031121080.1:11495-29388 GCA_000404065.3 Pinus taeda | reverse complement strand
TTAGCGTGGAAGCCGAATGGACAAAGCAGTCCAAGGGACCTTGGGATGTGAATCCCAACGGTCACCAAATGTACTATAAATGTATATCAGATTGTTAATAAAAAATTGCATTGCATGCTTTATCTTTCCATTTGTTTCTCGTTAACCATGTCTGTTTAACAGGTATACTATAATGAGGTTTCAATTGAAGAGAGCCCAAAAACATAGATATAATCCATCAACACCCTCTTTTAATAGAGACATTTTTCTGAGACATTAGTGGATGGGGTTTTTTGAGCAATTTAAGGGGTACGATGTTGAGGTAACACATGAATTTGCCATGGCCCTCAATTCTCAGGAAGAGGATAGTGATACCACTATTGTTAGGGACTTTCAATCCATCTGAACACAAATATCTTCAGTAGAGTGACCACCATACCCTTAGGAGTTTGATGGGGAAAATATAATAGGACAATAGTTGTCACAACCAAGGAAAACTTCTTCCTCCTTGAAGAGAAACCTACTGAAGACAAAAATGGAGTAAGAAGAGAAAGCCTCACCTACCCTTGGCATGGAGTAGCCTATAACATCCTCAAATACATATCTTGTGAAGTGAGGTTGAGTGTTGTATATGCCTATCAATTTAGGATGCTCTATGAGCTAATGTTACAAACAAAATTTCCCATTCCAAGTAGGGTTAGTGTTCCACATTTCCTCCTTTAGTCTATAATTGAAATGACCCCAAGAGTTAGGGAAGGAAAGCACCAATACATTTCTCATCATGGCCTCATTAGACTCATTATGATGGATACCCTAAGCCATCTCAGAAGCCCTGTGCTATGGGCTGATTTTGTGGACATGGATAGGGAGGCCTTCATTGAGACTAAGTCCTTACCTCAGCACAACAAGAAGAGACACCAAAATCTAGTGCTGGAGGTGGGAAATAAGAAGAAAAGGAGGAAGAAGAGAAAAAGGGAGGAGAAAATATAGAGGAAGAATAAAGAGGAGAACATAAAGTAGAAGAAGGTCCCCTAAGGATCCCTCTAGATCTTAAAATATAGGAAAATAGGGGAAGAAAATAAGCCTCTCACTAGGGAACAAAAAACAAGACGTGGCTGCTACCTTGGCCGAGCTTAGCAAACCTATCAAGCCCAAGAGAAGGAAACCCAAGTAGGGCCCCTTATACTTTAAGAGGAGAAAGAGCACCAAGATCAAGTAAGGGAAGCCTCAAACTCCTTCAATAGTCCTAATCAAAATTGATGAATCAAGCAGTGAAGGAAAAGAATTAGGACATGGGGAAGGGAAAATTGAGGAGGTCATATCCCCTAAAGACAAGGGTAAACAACCTTTTCCACCCATATGGAGTCTCACCACTAGAGCAATCACATCTAAACAACTCAAAGTACAAAATATCCTACTACAGGAGAGGACAAAGGTGCAATAGGAGAAGGCAAAGGTGCCACAGAGGAAAACATAGGTGCTATAGGAGAAAATATAGATACTACAAGAAGAGATAACATCATTGTAGGAAGAAACATATTTGCTATAGGTTCAAGATAAAGTGTTACAAGAAAGGGCAAACACATCATAAGAGGAAGGAGTAGGTCCCCAAGGACTCCAGGAGCTTGAACTACAACCTAGCCTTAGATCATTTTATAAATTTGTGGAGGAAGGTGGGATTGTAACTAAAAAATTTATAGTCTCCCTCTTAGGTGCTATAGGAGAAAATATAGATACTACAAGAAGAGATATCATTGCTGTAGGAAGAAACATATTTGCTATAGGTTCAAGAGAAAGTGTTACAGAAAAGGGAAACCACATCACAAGAGGAAGGAGTAGGTCCCTAAGGACTCCAGGAGCCTGAACTACAACCTAGCCTTAGGTCCTTTTATAAATTTGTGGAGGAAGATGGGATTATAACTAAAAAATTTACAGTCCCCCTCTTTTTCAAATTGGAAAAAGAGAGGGGAAAAACTCACAAATGGATGCAAATTGAAAAATCAAAGAAGGTATAGGATGTGGGTCCTATGGAGGAGGAATTGGAACAAATGGGTAGATAAATGGCTAACCTCATGTTAAGAGAGTCAAGCATGAGAGAACAATTGCAATTAGAAAATCAGAGACTAAAAGACCAACTATAGGAGAGAGAAGCACAACTTTCCACCATGGAAAGTTTGTCCATCGAATCCATCCAATGCAGGAAACCATCCAAATCCCATGCCATCTTCCTCAAGGAGCAGTCGCTGCAATTTTAGATAAAAGCATAGGCACAATATGGCTCTATACCATTCCAAGATTGTATGAAGTTCATTGACTTTTGTAAGAAGGTAATTAATAAGGATAGAGCCAAATTGGTTAAGTTCTATATGCGCAATATGATTCTCAGATACATGAAATTTTGGGACCCCAACTCAAGTTTGGGGGACATGCAACTGATGGCACTAGCCTCTTGGTTGACCCATGAAGAAACAAGGGTTGAGGAAGTAAAGAGGGTGATGACTAAAGAGGAAAGTGAGACCTTATACATTAGAGCAGAGTTAGTAAGCCCCAAAGCTGTCATTAGTAACCACAACATCATCTCCAGTAATCCCCAACTAGCCCCTTGTTACATGGAAACACAAGAGCAAGATATCCTCCATTTCGAGAAAACCTTTAGGTTGTTTGGGTGTGAGATGTTACATGCTTGCTAGAGGAGATGGCATCCTATGCCTCACAGTTAGCAAATTAGAGAGTATCACTCCCGTGAAATAATAAGGAATGCCCTGGAGAGAACCCCACTCTACAAAAGTATCATTCAAATGTTTAAGATCAATTAGATAGGGCTCAAACTTAGTCCTACCTTACTATTGGGCCTATAGGAGAGAAGATATCAAGCAAAAGAACAAAGGGAGTGGGAATACATAGAATAAACTGTAGGGTTCTATCCATAGGAAGGCACACCATCTGAGATGCCTTGGTATGTCAAAGAGGCCACCAGGGCCATCCACATACTTCATATCAGTGAATACGTTGCTCAAAGGGTGAGAAACACCTTTAACGAGGGGGTGATGCTGGGTCCCATCAATAGGTATACTTTGAGCCCCATATTTCTATCCTCCAACCCATAAATTCTTTCTTTTCTCCACATTGTTTACATTTATGGCTATAATGTGCTTAGTGGGAAGACTAAAGGGTGCTTGTCATACTAAGTGGCCTAATGTGGTTTATGTGTAGGAAAGATAGATATTTTTGGTATATTTATGATGTAGAGGCACATTGGAGGTAGCTAGAGGGAATATAGGGGGCTTGTCCCTTGCATTTACTCTCCTTTGACTCAAAGAGATCCATGGAATCACTCATCTGCACTTATCTACAACTTGAGATCAATTGACAACTGAGGAACTCAAGTTCATGTGAATATGTAAGGGGGTTGGATCCACTAATTTCAATATTTCAGAGGGAAGTAATCCTCCTCTCAAGGGAGATGCCCCTTTGTCACTTTTTGTATAATTGAATAAGCCTAAGGGTTCATTAGGATTCTAATTTTTAGGAGCCTGGAATAGATATTGAGGTCAAGTACTTGATATTGTTGTTTCCATTATGAGATTATGTATTTGAACTCCATTTTCTATTAATGAAAGGTCCATTGTCGGTTCACATTTGAGCTAGCTTAAGAGGGTTAAAATAATTGGTTAAGGGGCCAACCCAGAGGCTTTAGTTCCTCTCATGTATTACTCCTTTGTTCTTGTTCAAGTGTTTGTATTTCTTTCCTTGTTTAGGTAGAAGTTAGATTGGAAAAATTGTAGTTGCAGGTTTGATAACCACCTCTCTTATGGGAAGTGTCGTTGAAGATTCTACAATAACAAGCCAAAAATATTTGATTGTGTTTCTTTGGAATTTTCTAGGCTTTGGATTGTAATTCTCTTGCATGCTTGGTTTTCACACCTTAGAACTTAATATCATGCCTTGGAAAATGGATTAGATACATGTTGTAGGATAAAATATTCTCGATGAAATAAAATTCAACTCATCCTTTCCACTTTGATTTATTTTGCTGCAATTTGATCAGTAGATGTATATTCTTTATTTTTAGTTTCCAAGGACTTATAGTGGCTTTTAGGGGTTGGTACATTCATGCACATCCACTTGGTCATTACTATCCTCCTCCTAGAGACCCCATATTTCTCTCAAATTCTTCTGCTAAGATCATCCTTTTAGAGTCAATGAAGGACACCATGAGAATGGATTTTTGTGCAATATGGGCCTCTGAGGGGTGCTAAGATTGGAAAATGGACTCACACATCCTTCATCCACCCTCATTCACCTTCCACCACCTTCATAACACCTTCCTTATCCCCAGAAAGCTCTCAGACCCAATCTTGTCGCGAAATAGGGCAATCCTGTAGCATCCTAAAGCAATCATGTAGCATGGCCTAAACTCAACCATATTTTCTCTAAGATCTTTATTTTTTCATTTTGATATTGAATAATGACCTCTAGGCCTTGAATCCATGATTGGGGAGACCCAAGGACCACTGTCGACCCCTCAATCCTCCACTACAAGAACAAGACAACAAATAGAATTAGGAAGCAAATTTTCACATTTGAATCACAATGAGTATTCTCTTATGTAATGAGTAAAGACCATGTTTCTTAGGCTAGAACTATCTTACACTTCGTGACATAAAGGGAAACTCTTCAATGCAAATAGGTTAGACTCAGTCACACTCTTGAATTTCCTAGTTATGTGTTGTAGACTAAATTTCCTCTTCCAAAGAAATATGTAGTTAGATTAATGATTTGCATTCTGCGAGTTTTGGTTTCAGTGGTTTGCAAGTAGAGTAGCATGGTTCATTTATGCAACTATTTATTCTCTTTCCTTCCTGCAGTTACAGTTAGTCTCCACATCTAATGAATGGCACTTTCATTTCTACAACAAGGATAATGTTCATTTCCTTAGATAGAGTAATTTTATGTCTTTTCACATAAATTATCTTTGTAGATCACTGAAGGGGTGGTCTCTTCATACCTTGATATGATTCAATGACCGAAGGTGACATGAGTAAAACTTGGCCTATTGTGCATATAAAATTATCACCTCTAAAGTTGTACTAACCTCGGGTTGATAATTCAAGTTGAGGGTCTTGAGAGTTGCAACATCCTTGATGCAATACCAATTCTCATTAGGCTGGTACCATTACCTTCTCATGGGTCCATACCCAACCACACCTTTTCTCCATTTTCAATTTTCCCCGTTAACCCTAAGGAGATCACATGAAAGGAGTTTAATACAACCCTCCAAACCACATAAATATTAGCTCTTGAAAAATGTTGTTGGTGGATCCACTCCTTTAGAGTGTGGGGGACTAGATATTTTTGAGTGATAATCCAAGTCCATAGCCAATGTGTAGCAGTAAGAGGCCAACCACACTTTGCAACCAACACTTGAGAGAATAAAAATGTTTTTTTAAGCCCCAGACACCAAGGAGTTTGGGCACAACAATGTGAGACCATTTGACCCATGGGAGAACATAATGCTCCTAAGAACCTACCCACAAAAATTTGAAACAGAGTCTTCGTGTCTGTTTAAGAACCCCCTTGGGAATCCAAGCTAGGGACATATAATAGAGTGATATAGATTCAAGCATAATTTTAACCAATACCAGATACCCCTCTCTTGAAATATACAAAAAATTCCAACTTTTCAAGCATTTATCTAATTTTGAAATTAGCCATCTCTAGTCTTCTTTAAAATAATAGTTTGGCTTGATATGGAAGCCTAAATACTTTATGCCCCAATCAAGAGACGAGATCTCATATGGAAACATTACACTGATGATAAGTCTGTGCATTTAAATTGTAAATGGAGATAAATTATTTTCTATCATTGATGACCATACCCTATTGGCTTCCTGAAGAGATGAAGGATAGTCTGAAGAGTTTCCAAGCCATGAAATGATCCATTTGATAAAATTAGAATATCGCCGATGAAAAATAAATGGGTAATAGTGAGCTGTTGTGTAACAATCACACCCACAAAATCACCCCACCCTTTTGAATCCACAATCATATGACTCAGACCCTCCACAACTAAGAGAAACAAAAGTGGAGAAAGAGGACACCCCTGTTGAAGACCCCTATGAGCTAAGAAAAATGGAGAGTCTGAACCATTGATAAGTACTGCAAAGGAAACAATCATCATAGAATTCATGATCCAATCTATGAAAGGAACTTCAAGCCCCATATGAGTCAGAAGTAGGCATAGGAAAATCCAATTGACCAGTCATATTCCTTTGAGAGATCGAGTTTGATAACCACCCCTTTAGAATCAAGAGTTTTTAGGCTATGGAGGAATTCTTGAGCAAGACCGATTACTTCATGAATCTGTCGGCCCTCCAAAAACCAAAATTTATTTGGAGAAATATATATAGAGAGAATAGGATTTATTCTTCTCGCGATAACCTTGGAGATAACTCTATACACATAGTTGCACAAGGCAATAGGATAAAAATCCTCAAATGAGGTGGGAGTTTTGACCTTTGGGATTAAATAAATGAAAGTTGAGTTGAAAACAAGATGTATGCACACTCCCTCCATAGCTTCATTAACCACCCTCAGAATATTAGGGACCAAAAGATCATAATAGGCATTGAAAAATTCCATTGCCAAACCATCTACCCCAGGGATTTTATAGTTTTGGAAACTTGCGATAACCTCCTTTAGTTCTCCCTCCAAAACAAATGCCATCAAATCCATACTATCTTCATCCCTTGTAAAGTTTGGGAATAATTGAGCTACCCTAATAGATTCAACAATATTTGTACGAGTAGGTTCTCAGAAAATAATGCTAAAGTGATCCCTTCTAAGAGAAGATAAACCATCGAAAGTAGCAATAAGTATACCCCTAAGCGTCTCAAAACTCCATATAATGTTGTAATCTTCCTCCCCTTTGCATGTGAATGAAAAATTTAGTGTTTTCATCCCCACATTCCAGCCAAATGGCTCTTCTCTTTACTCTCCAAGTAGCCTCCTTTGTGTCCAAAATATCCTTTCTGCGCGAGCATATATGGATACAAGGATCCCGTGAATCCTAAGAGGGATCTCCCACTCCTAGAGAGGAAGTATAATGCTTGATATGATTTTCAATCTCAATGAACTATGCGTCCTCCTTCTCTCTGAGCTTGGCAGCCCAATCCTTTACCAAAGATTTAATGTTTTTTTTAGATTTAGAAGAAAATGTGCCTCCACTGATCAACCTGAACCCTCAAAGTAAGGATGCTATTTTTCATGAAAAAGGTTAGAAAAAGTTGGAAGAAAGATCCACCAAGAGTTCATTTTGAATGGAATAGTTGGTTTTTGAGAGGCACCCTAAATTTAAAAAATTATTGGAAACTGATTAGAGATCCCCCCATAACCCACCCTCTAGCAAAACAAAGGAAAATATTGAATCAAGGGATCCACAATTAGAAATCCATCGAATCTCGTCACAAAGAAATCATCCCAAATGCTGATATTCTGCCATGTTGGCATGATATGCCCAGGGGCCAAATCATGTGAGTTCTTTGAAAAAATATTATTTAAGAAATAGTGAGACATTGGATTAACCTTTACACAAGCACCCTAGGACTTTGACTCCCCAATCAAAAAATTAAGATCTCCTCCCCATAATCAGGTTATCCCTAGAAAAGAATGATTCGCTAAGTACACCATCCTATTAACCCACCCGATCATCATGAGATCCACAAATATTAATTAGAGTGATAGTCATATCTAGATCCATAAAGAACCCCACCACACCCAAACCATGTGAAAAACCCAAAAAAATTTCATCTGGAGCTTTTGAGTGTCCTAGCCCACAACCAATCCACTTGATTAACCACATACATCATCTGTAATGGAATGCTAGGATGGAAAAATTGATTCAAGATACAAAGAAACAAAAACACCTTCTCCAAGTGTTTCCTAGAGGAAAATAACATCAAGATCAACTTGAAACATGTGATGTAAGGCAAATTTTTTAGGCTCGCTTGCCAAACCCCTATATTTGAAAGAGAGAAATTTCATTTGGGAACTCCTTGGAGGGGAAATAATGCTCTAAGTGCCCCATCAATAGAAGTTTGACAACCCATAGCCATCTAATCATATAACACCCCACCCAAAATTTACCCACTTTTACAAGCTCACTAGGGTAAGCATGAGTGAAGAGTCACTGTGCATGACCCAAATTCCAAGATTTAGTTATGGAAATGGGGCCTAACTTTCCAACTTTTCCAAAAATTACTGCAACACTCGGGGACACCTGATCACACCCAAATGTCTGACAACTTCCATTGGTGATCTTTCCCTAAGCGGAACTACCTTTTTGACCCACTTTACCTCTTAGCCACACACATGCATACCTATGAATCCAACCATAGGTTTTAAACTAGACACACAAGCCATCCTCCATGCATTTAAAACTGATATTTCCCAGTTAAGAGAGTGTGGCTAGAAGCCCTGTTTCATATTTTTAGGGCTATCGTACAGGTCAACTACCCAGATCTACTCAGAACTTTCCAAAACTCTCTCAACCACCTATAGGAGTCTTCATTCTTTGTCCTTGGCTTTGTTCCTACTCAAAATTACCAAATAGATGATAATAATTTATACGAACACTTGGTAAACATACGACTTGTAGGTCATGAATTCATATATGTTCGTTGTTTCATTAGTTTCATCAGAGAGTCAAATTAGATAAATTTTGAGGTCTAAAAGGGGCCTCAAAATAAAAATGTACAACAAAATAACCTTTGTAATAACAAATATGATTCAAGATGATGATGTAAACCATGGGGGATGATTCACCATTTTTGGAGTTAAAAAAACAAAAACTATTTTTTCAATTCATATTTTCAACTTATCTCCCTACGGTTTCACTCAAATTTCAAGTGAGAGCATTTGTTGGATGCAGAATTTAATTCCTCATCCTTGGAGTAACTATTTTGCATAATTTTGATAGACCCTTCTACACAAAAAATGATAAATACATGAAAAACATGATTGAAATCATGTTTTTCATGTAATTTTCATTTTTTTGTGTAGCAAGATCCATCAAAAGTATGTAACATGGATACTCCTTGGATGAGGAATTAAATTTGACATCCAACTAGTGCCACCACAAAAAAATTGAGTAAAATCATAGTGAGATAAGTTGAAAAAATAAATTTTCTTTTTCCCCTTTGTAATCTAATTTTATTTTATTATTTCCACTATTATTCTATAATATTCCTTAGAAGGCCCATTTTAGACGTAAAAATTTATCTAATTTAAACAATGCTCACTTCCCTATCACACTAGTTGTAACAAACACATGTTAGCTCATGGATTCATATAAAGTATCTAAGAGCTTGTTAACCATGAATAATATCAATACCAAGAGCACATCATATAATGAGAAATATACCATGCATGTAACCTGCATTTAACCAGAATGAAGACAAGACTAACCAATCATAAAATCACACATTAAACCATAACTTGTGCTCATTTATATCATTAAGAATAACACATATTACATATGCATAATCCCAACCAATTCAAAGACTTCCACGTACCACTCGACCATATATTGGGACTGAACCAAATATTTATTTCAACCAATCACCCCTGTTCCATTCCAAGAATGAATGTGGGATCACATGGGATAAAATAGTATATAACCAACTAGGGAATCCATAGGCTAAACCACCTCCACCTTCAAGCCACAATGATATCACCTAGATTGGTCTAGAGATCACCAAACCAAAACAAGCTAGGACGCCTCAGAATTTCTTCACCATTGCCTCATAATTTTTTCACCATACCTAGAGGAATTTTCCTATTTCCACCCACTTGTCAAGAGCTTCCTAAAGAAAACCATCTCCTCACTCAACCCTTGTGATTTTCCTGATACTACCTCAGCCAGGATCCAAAAACCATCGACAATCCAAAGCTCAACCGAACACGAAACCCACTACATTATGGCTATAAAATAAATTTTATAGGCAAGGCTGCATGCCATTTCCAATCTAGACAACTCTCATGCCAATGAAAACAACATAAATTGATGCATAAACAATGAATTCACATCCCAACAAGATAATAAAACATGCAACTTGTTACCCACAAAACCCTCTTGCTAACTGCTCTTTCTTTGCTTGATTTTTTCCTTGCTTATTGTTGTCCAATCTTCTTCTTGCACTCCCTTGCTTTCCTTGCTTGCTTGTGTCTTAATTGTGTCCCAAGTGATCTCTCTCTTTCCTTCTCTTTCCAAGCTAGAATGCTTAAATGGTTTCTCTCTTTTTCTTTTCATTTCTTTTCCTTTTCCTTCATTTTCCCTTGCATGCATATTCTTGTCTCTTCATCTTCCTTTTCTCTTCCTTTTCCTTTATTTATTGTATTAAATTTCCATTTATTTCCTTTTTCCACCTTCCAATGCAAATTCTCATTTCCATAGCCAATACATAAATAATTAACCGTGAGTGATTCCCAATGTAATCCCCCCTCCTCATTCATCTTGGTATACATGTCCCGTGTCCTTGGTTTGATTTTTGCTTTTATTTATTTATATCAAATTTCAACTCACGGATGTTACAAATCCCTCCCCCTTAGGGGAACACCATCCTCGGTGTTCTATGACACTTATGACAAGACAAATATAAATCTTTATAAACACAAATTGATACAATATTTACAATGATATATACCTATGCACATTTTCTTCCACTAAAAAATAAGCATACTCTTATGGAGCTTTATAAACACAACTCTATATCATATTTACAATGACATACACATATACACATATGCACATTTTCTTCAACTAGAAAATAAAAGGATATGATGCCTGCATCAACAACAAAGGAGTCCAAAGGCTAACACCTCCACCCTCAAAAGCAGTACTAGGGATTCACCTCCTTCCTAGGAAGTCCATAATCCATTACTAAAATCAAATATTACCTCCAATGTCTAAAACTACAATCATTGTGCTCCTTACTCTCTCAGTGAATAGTTACTGAATCATTATTTCCAAGCACGCTCCCAATGTGCTTCTGATTCCAACTAGCAATTCTAATGACCAAAACAAATTTATTCCCTGACCTTCCCTTCTTCACTTCCTAGTCCCTCGGGCAATTTGGTCACACCCTTTTTTGCAGTTACTCACCTTCCAAGTTCAGGCATTCCATTCTCTGCTTCCTAGTCCCTCAGGATATCCATTCCTTGGAAAGGTTTCCTTGCATCAGAAGGTCCCAAAACCAAGGCATACCCCTAACTCAAAACCATCATACCGGTCATAACATGCTTATAGAAATCAATGGACACTATTGGGTACTAGTCTCCCCCAATGACCCTGCTCTTGAAGTGCTTTAACAACATATTGTTGCATGCTCCAATTCCTTTTGTTGCTGTTGCTAACACTCTTGTAACCAGTTCCAACCACCCAAACCAAACCATTTCCATGCTTTCCTACATCAAGTACATAATTTCCATTAGACTCACCAGAAGGAATTGTAATAAATTCAAATCATACCTCATTAGTAGCTCATTAATGAGGTGACATTTGCAGCTATGTTTGATTCATGTCACAACAAGTCAAATTACCTCCTTGATCAAATCATCATATATGAAAATATCACATTTGGTTAGCTCAAAACTCAATCATAGGACATTACAAAACCTGGCACATAACATCTAGTCGCGCCAAGCAGTGATGGTCTCCTTACTGAATTTGTGACCTCTTACATGACCGACTAAGGATTTATATACAAAGTCTATAGCTTTGGATTTTTCCACGTTGTTCCCCAGACATAAAGTGTATGGGGCAAGGATTTCTTTCTACTTAAAAACGCTAAATTTCTTGAGCTTGTCACTAAAATCTCCTCGAACCCCAGGGATTTATAGATTGGGGTAGTCGAAATCTACTTCACAAGCCACCTGGAAAGAACCATTCTCAGCATGTACCCCTTCTTCCCAAGAGTGTGGAATCAACAATGATATCACCTTAGCCCCTTGTGGATGCACAAAATTAACTAGCATGTTCGAAAAAGCCTCTAGAGCCTTTGGTAAGCCCCCTCTAGAAGAACAAGCTAGTAGTGAAGTGGAACCCCAATTGTATGATGGGAGGGGGGTCCCCAAATCTAGAAAAATAGCCAAAAAGGACCTATAGAATACTGAAAACCTTAAACCCATAGAGGGTTGAATTGGAGTTGAAAAGTTACTCGAAAAATCACCTAAATAAATGGGCACAATATTGAAGTTTAATTAAGAAATGCAAAAATAAGTGAATGATAAAATAACCAGAGAAGATAATTAGGTAGATGGTATTCCACCCATGCCAAACCATAATGGGCCAAAAACCCCTTCTGAATACCACTAGCAGGACACCTATTGCTTTCTCCACTATATGTGAAAACCCTTGAAATCAAGAAGATGAAGCCCTGAAATGAAGAAGTTGATTCATAGTCCACTAGTACAATGTCATCCATGATGCCCACAAGAAATTTCCAGCTTAGCAAAGAAAGAACCCTATCTCTAGACCCCCATAAGCACTGGGTATAAAAAGGAAAAACCACCAGTTGAATAGACTAGGTAAAAACCCCTTCACAATATGGTAATAGCTGGCATGCCCATGAAAAAACTTTAATGAAAAACTATAAAAAACAATATTAAAAACCCACCAGGTGAATATAAGAGTTTCTGTCGAAATGACAAGCCACATGCACATCGAAAATAGATCCCTTATAACTTCAAGGCCAACCCCGTAAATTCCATCCAAATAAACCAACAGTTATATGATCCACTATATACCATTAGAAAGACCCTTGTGTAGTAAGACAATGAAGAAAACCTAGGGTTTGATGGCTCCCTAAAAAACGCCATGATCACCACAACTCATATATCACATCTTCTCCAGTCATGAACACATTATACATTAACATATCTCAAATAAAACTAGAGTTTTATAAAACTCCTTGTATTGTTGTTTTTGTTCTGATACGAACATTTTTTGTTTTTTTTGTTTTTTAGCTTGTACATAATTTCATTCCTTCTTGCTGTTATTTAGGAGCTATGCTTGAACATAAATTAGTGATATTCTTTCCCAACCCATCACCTAAGCCTAACCTTTCTCATTATTTTTTTGTTCATTCTCTTTATTTATGTGTAAGGCCTCCTCGAATCTCTTACCAGAGCTTTGTGGCTTCTTTGCACACCCAACGAATTTGTCCCAAGGCCCAAAACATGGAAATCGAAAGACAAATTCAAAATAAACAAAGGATAATCAACAAAAGAAGAAAGTCACAACAAAAATTATAAAATTTTCAACACTGCAACATGACCACGTGCAATTCAACAATCAAGGCAATCAACAAATTAAAGTCACAACACATAAGCATTAACATAAATAAGTCCCAAAAATTGACTTGATTCCCATGAATTTCAGAGTTCAATGCATCTCTCTTCTCTCGCTTCTGTATCTATATATATAAATATATATATATATATATATAATAAAATATATAGATATATATATATATATATATATATATATATATATATTCAAGTATGAAAAATTTCTGAAGGCTCTCAACAACCTTAAAGTCTCAGTTCCCCTCAAGTAACTTGCATGGGAATTCCTTTCCAATATATGTTTCCATATATTATGGTGTTTGAGGGGATACTCCCTCCTCCTTTTTGACACCTTGCATTATTAATTCATGTCCCTATGGCTTGTAAGGGTTGTTCTCCTTCTTTCTCATTTTGTCAAAACAATCCCTTATCCCTTCTCAAGTGTCCCTCCCCACAAAACCAACATGAGATGGGTTTCTTTTCCTTCTTAGCCTCATAGGGTCTCTTCTAGCCAATATCATTTTCCCATTTTGAGGATTTAGTTTGATATATCAATTCATGTAGATGCTTTTGCAATTTAGAGATCCACTCAACTAATTTCTATTTTTTTCTAGTGAGCTTCCTTATTTCTTCCTTGCACATATTTAGATCAACTTCCAAATCCTTAAGCTCAGCCTTCAAATCCTTGAGCTCAACCTCCAAATTACTGATCCATAATTTTCTTCCAGGGGAGCTTCCCTTCTTTAGCTCATGTCAAGTTCCATTGGTCATGTTTTCCCTTTCCTTGCCACTCAGTCTTCCTATGTTCTTCCACATACATTCAACTATTAGTGCCTAAATTAAATATAAAAAATATATACCATCTTTCATCCTTCCATGCTAAACCAAACACGTTACCATGAAAATGTTCACACAACTCACAATTTTCATCAGGCACATGTCTAGACCATGCATGGAACATAATTAACATATACATCAACTTGGCTTTAAGATTCAAATTTTCATATATATATATATATATTTCAGTCATAAATAACTAGGTTATGCAACACAAGTAACACAAGGATTTCCTCAATTCCTCATGTCACATAAATATTCACATGCTCACTTATTCTAAGAGTGCAAGAATACACCATTTAACCAGTAGTGTTGGTATACTACAATCAATCACACACAAAACCATGTAGGTAGTTATGCAAAAACTAAAGAATTAATAAGAATCCACCGTCATAAAAATACATTGTCTAGACCTTCAAGATGCCTAATAGAAAACATGGGCAATACCATTACATTTTACAATAAAATCAATCATACTAGAACATCCTTCCAACCATCATACAAATCACAATCAAATGCTATAAATATCATGCAATCACATGCACATTCAACTATAACACTCAGGTCTAGAGCTCCACCTTAGCTCCAAATATCCAAGAATTGGACCTAATGCTATATTAATTCTATAACAAGGTATTAATTTATTACCAATGGTCTAGAATTGAAAATTTACTCTTCATTCCATCTATGATAAAGCCCATCAAGCCCAAGTGTTGAACTTGGAAGCTTTGATACCACTTTGTAACACACCCCCTTACTACCCATTGTCCTAATAAGGTTGAAACATGGTAGTTATTGAGCTAACCTGACCTCCAAGGTCCAAGTTATTGAAAATAGGTCTAAGTTTTTTATTCTTTCCAACTTCCTCAAAACTTAAAATGGACAACCTCATTACATTTGTCTTATCAAGACCTTTCCAATGATATATAATTTTCCTGGATTCAAATCTTGAATCAAAATATATAGCCATTTAAATATTTGGTCTATTAACTACTACCAAGTAATATTGACCCACCATGTGGCACTTACGCGGCCTCCACGTAGTGCCAACCTGGGCATCCAAGTCATTGCCCACATGAAAACTTCTGACCGATTCATGATGGTGTCATGGATTATACATTTTTCCCATGACATTCACACACACACACACAAACATATAATATAAGGGTGAAAACCCCCTTCCACGCCTTCCAAACATTGCACAGGTTCCCTTACTCCACCTCGCCCCGGGGATAAAATATTGGCGGGTTCCTTTACAGTCCCCCATTGATATTGTTAAGATGAAACTTCTGGGGTTACTTGGACCCCCAGTGGACTCATATTTCACAATTCTTAACTTCATTCAATGTAGCCACATGCTTGGACTCCACCCCTGCCAAATTGTCCCGACCGTTCTTCTATTCCCATCGTTCAAGCCTGCAAGGGTGATGTGGAAGTCCACCTAACTATGTTGCCACCTCAATCTTATGTGTTGTGTCTCATCTAATCGCTTGGGGTTAGGTCCCCCTTACCTCTGTGCACGTGGACTCCACTACTGCCACCTCACTTTGGGAACAAAATCCCAGTGAGATTGTACCCAACACCATGGGAAATTGTTTGGGTAATGTTAGCAACTTTTATTTTTGAGGTAATGTCACACCCTCCATTTATCTCCCTTCCAAGGGTGCCATGTGTCACTCATTTTTAGGACACTCAGCCCCAAAAAAACCCCAAATCCATTTGACACATTTCCTCTCTCCTCGGTCACAATGCCACTTGGATTCCATGTCAGCTGCTTGGGACCCACCAAGCCCTCCATTGCATATGAAGGTTAAAATTCACGTTATAATGGTTTCAACGCCCATTTGTTAAGGAACATGTTAGTCGAATCAATGGTTTAGATTTACTATAATGTTGCTCCACCAATGGGCCTGACATTTCCATGTCATCACGATAATAAAATCCCAGAAGTTCTAAGTAGATATTCCCTTTGAAACCACCAAGGAAGAACCTCTGGGGTTATCTAATGGCACAAAAGCAATGGGAAGATCATTGACCTTGATAACACATTGCTCTCACCTTCGGTCATGGGTGTACGAGGATCAAGGATATTTTTCTCTAGGGCTTACGGTTTTCAACCTCCATGTGTTAAAAAAATAAAAGTCTTTAAAATAATATACAACAGAGCCCTTTCCCAACCTCTAAAGTCACCACATACATGAATATGTGCGCAGCTCTATCAAGCTATCCCTTCTGAGCTTTAGATAGAATCGACCTGACTTTCATTCCTTCATTCATTGTGAAAAAGGGCTTACACATTGGTGTCTAGACATGCACACACACAAACATTGTGTTTGTGTGTTCCCTACACTATCCCTTTTGCACTTTTACACTACCTCATCCCATCTCAACTTACAACTTGAAAAAATCTATTTACAAATTTACATAATCGAGAAAGGGAAAACCTATCTTTCTTGAGCTTGTAGATAATAAAAATAAGGCTTGATGGCCAACTTGTTTTAGTATAGGAATTTGATTTCTTTTTTAACAAAGATTGTATTTTTATTATACATAGGTATTTAGACAAATCTATAGGCTTAGAGTAAACACATGAATGAACCCATTCCTTAGAAAAATAATCGAAGAATTAACCTCTCATTTTCACTCAAGAGAATGGCATCCCTTGTTATAAATCTAGGAAAATTATTAGTACATTAAACATAGACAAGATATACACATGCATTATAAAAAAGCTTCAGGGATTTAACTTACAAATGCATGGAAAAAATTATATGAAAAACTATAAAACATTCAAGCAATTCAGTCAATAAACCTCACCAACATCTTACGACCATGTAATCTTTCACAGAGCAACACATTTCAAAGCACAAGAGAGAAATTTATTTTCATAAATCTTAGCTAATGCATTCATTTACAATAAAGCAAATGGCCAAACTGAATGCGGACTTCAATTTTCCACCCAACCTTAGATGCAATGCAACCAAAATTACTTGCAATAATCACCTCGAGCTAGATCCATGATCTAAGGGGAAATTCTTCATTAGTTTTAGAAGAAGGCCATAATCAGCTCAAATAGGACAAGCATCACTTATAAAATGAGGTGGCTTGTCAGCTTTCAACAAGCACTGTTGAATAGGTAAATCCCCTTTGCGGACAAAGGCGATCCCACTAGCCCAACACGGGTCTAGCAACAATCACACAACGCTAACACGTAGGTTCCTAATTGCAAATCAAAGATCGATGATGATGGCCTACCTGGATTCCAACGCTAGTACTTGTAGAAGAATTGTCGCTCCCGTTCCTTTGCTCCGGCTGGTCACAATCCCCATGATCCTTGTGAACAGACACTTGCACATGCAAAGAACGATACAAATACAAGCATAAAATCCAATAGATGCAACTATATATCAATCAGAAAAGATATAACTCAATCATCATTATAAAGACACATGAGTGGAACCATAATGATAGTCGTCTATTAATGAGTAAAAGCAGAGAAAGATACAACCAAGGTTCTGAAGTTGAACCTATTCTCTGACTGGGCGAGCAGCTACGTATGCCTTGCAAACACCTTCTCTCTCTCAAGATTCCGGCAGCATAACCTCCCTATGCTTCACAATTCTTACTATCACTCTAGCATTACTTCAGCACTCACAAAGACTCTAGCAAAACTAGCTTGTTTAATGCATGAGGACAGTCATTTATAGATGGAGAAGGGAGGAAGATACATTGT